>JARAOQ010000069.1:0-50717 GCA_029783445.1 Fomitopsis palustris
CGGTGACATGCGCGAGTGCGTCTCGGATGTTTGCCTTCTTGGTTGTCCACTCATCTTCGAGGACCCACTCGTCAGGGAGTAGATCTGCGAGCTTGGTTTCCCAGTCAAACGTAGTGATCCCTGCAGGTAGCGGTGTAACGTTTCGCCCCTGCGCAAAGTCATCCATCAGGATGCCCATGGCGCTAGCGAGGAATGCTTTCGAGCATGATGCAATGTCGAATAGCGTCTATGGATCCAACATCAACGAACACTTCCGGGAAAGGAAGTCAGGCCACGAATAGAACTTACGTCTGGAGTCAAATCGTTGCCATCACCATCCTCTGTCTTGCGCCCCCACGACTTCAGCTCGACGTCGGGCTGTTCCCCGTCATCTGAGGCATGTACAACGCTGAGCGAGATACCAGGGATGTTGGCGGAAACAAGCAGATCTTGGATGTACTGGGATAACTCGGGAGTGATTGAATTCCCGGTATTCGACTCCGAGAACGAGGTAGCACGCTGCCAGAAGGGGACTCGTGTCTCGCTTGCGAGTACTACGAAGGCAACCTGGAGACCGATGACCGGCGTCAGTAGGAGTCGGAACAAGGGGTTCAGCCCAGGCATGGGGTCGGAAGCTGATTAGCGATGTGGTTCTAGCGGGAGTTGGGGGCTACGATGAGCCAACTTGGATGTCCTACATTTCCGATGCTCGAGTGCTTTTAGTAGTCGTTGAGACGCGCAGCCGCCGGTGCCACAGACGCGTCAGGATCAGACGCGTTCCCAGGCGGCTAACTCTTCCTCCTGTCTCCCGCAGTTGTTGTCTGCAGGCTCAGTGAGTACCAGTCAGATGATGCGGTGACCTCACGCCAATGTCACCTCTGGCACCCCTTCTGACATCACTGCGGCATGTCCTGAGGGGCAATGCTGTTCATAACCGAGACTCCGATTTGATGCCACAGCATGAGGGCCGAATCCGCATGTCAGATTGACAGCAACGAGCAATATGCTGTGTTCAACATGTCAGGTTGCACATTTTACCACCTGCGCTAAGTCTCAGTTGGCTCACTACGCCTGAAGACCCGAAAGGTAGCCGCAATGCGCCCCACGACGGGGGAATTGTCTCCTACAGAGTTGTACAACAGCATGCGTATGTCCTTCATGTCGAAAACTTACAACACACCTTGCTCGAGGAGTCCACGGACCCACCGTTATGTTCCATTCTTACACCCTCTCGAACCACGCGTCCGCCCACTCGCTAACATCTCTAGCACCAGCGCGTTTCCGTGCTTCCACCGCCTCCGCATCAATCTCCATACCGAAGCCCAACACCGCAGCCTTCTCGCCTTCGCCCTGAAGGACGAACACCGCACGCGCTTCGCTCTCCCCGCTCTCGCTTGTCTCGAAGGCCGTCGTGTTCGTGCCGTACCCGCGAGGGAACAGCGAGGTGAACTGCAAGTCAAAGTCGGCTGCGGCGCGATGTGTCAACCGGACGTGCGACGACCACAGCCGCGGCCAGACCGCGTAGAGTTCCGGCGCGATCGGCGCCGGCGCAGGTACGGGGATGGGCGAGGGGAAGGGGGTCTGCCCGATGAAGGGCCCGAAAGAGTCGAGGACGGTGAGGCAGTGGTGTGAGGTGCTCTGTGCGGTGCAGAAGACGACTGCGCCGTAGCCGGGGTTGGTGTAGGTACCAGAGAAAGAATCGAGATCAATAGGGAGGGGTTCGGCTTCCGGTGCCGCACTGCTGTGATCTATATTCTGCTGCTGCGAGTCTTCGAGCTCGTCCACGAACATAGCCTTTCCGCTGAGAAACATGTCAGCACAGAGTAGCGATCGGAGTCAAGGATACCTACTTTGCGTCGACTGTCACGCTCCTGTCCACCCTCTTCAAGTCGAGCACATCCTCTATGACTCTGTATACGATCGCCTCATTCGCTGCGGCTTTCTCGTCCGCGTTCGCTAACACCACGATGCCCAGGCCGTCATCCGGCAAAAACGCCACGCGCGTCGAGAATCCGGGTATAGCGCCAGAATGCGTGAGGACCTACGCCCAGTCAACACGTGGAATGCCCTTATATTGGGGAGCAGGACGAAGGGGGGAGACGTACGTCGCGCCCTTGGTATGAGAATCGCCACCACCCGAGGCCATAGCCCTGGATGGACATCTCCGGTATCGTCGGTTTGCCTGTCTGAATGCTGTGCGCGGTAGTGATCTCTTCGAAAGCGGAGGGTGGGATGATAGTCTTGTTCGAGAGCGGCTCTACGCCGCCGTGCAGGAGGACCGTCAGCCACTTCGTCTGCTGCAGCTTCAGAGACGTGCTTCCGCGAGGACGCAAGACGCGTAGCGTACCATGTCCGCGGCGCTAGAGATGATGCCACCCGCGCCGGCCATGAGCTCGACGACCTCGTCCTCGAACCAGAACGGGATCAGCCGTCCAAACTTGGTCCACGTCTGCGTGAGGAGCCCCTTCTCGCGCGCCTCGTTCGGCCAGAAGGTCGTGGTGGACATGTTCATGGGCTTGAACAGCCGCTCCGACGCGAACTCCGTGTACGACTTGTTCGCGTACTTCGAGACAAGGTACGCGCCCGTCTTGAACATCTGAGGGGAGTACGGTTAGCCATGGATGGATGAATGCGGAGAAAGGAGGACCTGGTTGTTGTAAGACCACTTTTGACGGAGCTCGTAGGCGGGTCGGAGGTTGCGGAGGTTCTTCACGACCCCCGGTAGGGTATCTCCGGGCGCGTAGGAGTAGTCATGTCTGCATAGCACAATGAGACGCACTCGCAACGAACTAGTAGAGAACGTACCTCGGCATACCAGTCACATGTGTCAATGCATCACGGACGTTAGCCTTCTTGCTCGCCCACTCGTCCTCGAGCTTCCATTCACCCGGGAGCAAGTCGATGAGTTTGGTATCCCAGTCGAAAGTGGCAACGCCATCTGGCAGGGGCGTGACGTTGCGTCCTTGGGCGAAGTCATCAATGAGTACGCCGACAGCACTCGCGAGAAAGGCTTTAGAGCACGAGGCGAGGTCGAACAGTGCCTACGATTTGTCAGCATGCACAAAGAGAGAGACAGGAGCTTTGTGATAACGCGGCGCAACATGAGTTCAGATTACTAAGAGCTAAGAGACATGCAAGAGAGGGGGGGGAGACAGTAGAATGTGGACCTGAAGAAAGGCGCATATATTCAGGTTGCTTTACACAACGCTTTTCGTGGAAACAACGATGATATGGCGGCATATTGCGAGAGGGGATGAGGTAGGCTAGAAGAGCTGCTAGAAAGCAAGAACTCACGTCGGGAGATAGGTCATCACCCTCTTCAGACATACGACCCCACGACTTCAGCTCAATGTCTGGTTCGTCTGGTTCGTCTGGTTCGTCTCCATCTCCGCCTCTGGTATGTACCACACCGAGGGAAATGCCCGGTATACCAGAGTGCTCCATGAGGTTGAAAATAAACTGCGAGAGCTCCCGGGTGATTGCATGTTTGGTGCGTCCGGTCACGACCGAAAAGTGCTGCAATGGTACTTGCGTTTGACCAAGGGCAGGGAGGGCGATACTCGTGAGGAGTAGCGCAAGGGGTGCAGCCCGACCGAGCATTGTTGCTTGACTCGCAGGGCGCCGTCTTGTTTCCGTGAGAAGTCCCAGTCAATCCTGCAGCCCGGCAGCGTCGTGGGGACGCGCGCCGATGCTAGGACGTGGAGATCTCGGGCCGCTCTGTCGTCACACGCTTTCCGGGCTGCGAGCGCTAGCGCTTGAGCCCGCAGCCACAGACGCGTTGAGCGCCGAAGATCGCCGCTGCAGTGTAGTGTTTCTGCAGAGGGAGGGTGAGGCGAGTCGAGTCAGGTAACTCGTCATAACTCGTTGATGCGAGTTGCATTCGAGTCGAGGGGCGAGTTGCCTCGAGAGGTGCCAAGGATAGTGTCACGCGACTCACCGCCAATCGGAAGCGGACACAAGCCACTTGCCGGGGCGCGAGCCATCCGAGGCTCGCAGCTCGCTACCCACTTGCAAGGGAGAATAGTGCACACATGAATAGATTCAACTGTACTGTAAGATATATCAACACCAGATACAACACTGGAATTGTCCGCGGTCGCCGCCTCGAGTTCCCATGAATTACGAATGAGGTCGGTGGTTGAGCCCAGGCTAACTTGGACCTGGTGCCATGGTACGTTGGGGATGCATGACTGTATGGGAGTGGTGGATGGTGGTATGGCCAAGCGAGTGGAACTGGGGGATGCGGAGGAGGTGCCGACGAATGGAAGTCGAACAAAGAGCTGGTGAACATTGGGTTCGGGGCTGGGGGTGGAACTCAATTGTAGAGGTTGCCTGCATCATCATGGCTATAAGGCATGGACTCGGAAGCAGAGGGCTCTGTGGTCATTGTCTGTGTAGCTGCAAGGGGCATACACTTGGGGCTTAACCAGTACCATTGTCTTACAATAAGTATACCTGCTGCATGCCATTGCTCAAGCCTCACATCAGCGGAAAAGGCGGAACCTTATATAGCCTTGGATTAGGTGTCTGCGCCTAGATATACGTACCAAACTGGCCGGGCAAGGTCGGGCCTTGGGGACAAGACACAGCCCTCTGTAATGTATTATATACAGTTATCTTGGCCTACATATGGCTATCTATAAGATAAAAAAGGGCCTTATAGGCAAACCCTGCCCAGTCGAAGCCAATGGCAAGTGCCAGTGACCGGCACATGAGATGACGTCAGACATAGGCCGGCCACATACCTTATCAGTCACAGTGGCCATTGGCAGGCTTCATGACCAGAGACTATCAGGCCGTGTATGCCATGACTACATCTGGCTCGGACTGCTAAGGTATTGTGCTTACTGGCTGATCATTGGGGACTATAGGCCTTGTACCGTAGCCACAATGAGGGAGAACAATTATTTTATTTATTGTATAGTAGTACAGGCGGCAGGCCAACAAGCACGACAGGCGAGCAACAACTCTATGGAGACAACAGGCAGAGCAGAGCATGGTACGTACAAACAGAGCAGCTAGCATACGACCGCGCGGTCGACACGAGGTGGAGAACGGGCACACGAGCATAAATAACTGTATCAATTGTGAGTATATGTCGCGCAGACGGGCACGGCCACATACCTAAGCAGCGTCATCAGACGAGGCGGGGGAAGAGCCAGCGCGAGATTGTGCAGAGTCGTCCGGGCTCATGGAGGCGTTGGCGGGCAGAGCAGAAGCAGTGACAATGGCGGCAGAGATGGGTGAAGCGGGAACAGCAGGCTCAGTAGCCGCAGAGACAGGTGCGGCAGGAGCAGGCATAGAGGCGTCCGAGGCGGCGCCGGATGGACGAGTGACAACACGGTAGCAGGAGGGACAGGGGCGTCGACGAGAGGAGAACCGTCAGTGGAGACAGGAGAGGACCCAGAGGTCGGGGCATGATCGCCAGCCGCCCCCGACGCAGAGCTGGTATCGCCAGCCGCCGGCGACGCAGAGCTTGTGTCGCCAGAGGTAGATGCGGAGGGCCCCGTACTCGAAGTCGACGGTGCTGCAGGTGCATCTGTTGTGCCACGCGCGCGCCGGACACGGCTGTTCACGATCATGGACAAGGACGACGGACCTGCTAGGAGACGACCCGAGTCGTCGTGATGGCTGGGGCCAAAGACCTCGCTGAAGGCAATGAGCATAAGCAACGTCGAAGAGAAAGGATATACGCACACGTTGTACCACTCGATCGTCTCCGCCGCCCACTCCTCGTCCTCGAAGAGTTGCATGAGGTTCCTGTAGAAGGCCTCATAGACGAATTCTTGGTCTTGCTCGCACCACTCGACTTGACTGTCCAATCCAAAGCGACTCTGTTCAAGGAGTGAGATATGTGAGTGCAAAAATGGACCCAACGTTACCAAGGCGGCGAAGGAGCAGATGGACTCGGGGACCGCACGAGAGATGGCGTATGTCTTTGCGATGGACTTCTTGCCTGCATTCCATCGCACTTGACCTTGCCCCCGTCGTCCGATCGAGACTGCTTGATGACCTTCTCGAGCTGCGTGAAATGAGTAGATCGCACAGCGGAGAACGAGGAAAGTGTACTCACGAAGACGGATACGTGCCGAAGGACATCCGAACTGCCCTGGGTCTCCACCACGAGCGACTCAAGTGCCGGGAGTGCCTCCTCCATGTCGCAGAAGAGCGCGGAATACTCGGTGGCCTGCTCGTCAGATCTTCGAGTGGATATATGCGCCCATTATGGTCAGCTACGGGCATGAAGACAGGTACATGTGGTACTCACATGTCCTTGAGTATGGCGGCGGCGTCCTTGTATTCATCGCGGTGGGTATAGTAGCAGGCGGAGACCATGCACACGTACGGCTTCAGGAAATATCCCTTTGTCCGGGCAAGTTGCCGGCCACCCTTCCTCCAGGGTGCGAGAATAGTGCTGTGAGGCGCTACTTATCAGGCTATCGAGGAAGCGACAACGATTTATGCACTTTTCTTTGTCTGTAGTCTTCTCGGCCCTCATCGCCCGTATCAGGTCACCAATTGACCCTGGCTCCGCCAGAACATCCCCTCCGTCGCCCTCCTCGACTTGAAGCTCCTATATGCGTCGCAAACAGCAGTAAGGATGGAACAGAAAACATACTTAGTGGAGAACTCACATCGCTGCCCAGCCCACTGTCCTCCTCGTCCGAAGGCTCGTCGCTATCATTGTTGTGGACCACGCTTCTGGGTTGCTTACCGGGCCGAGGGGGAGGGCCAAGAGGTTCTGCTGCCTTGCGCTTGCCGGACGAAGCGTTGGGCTGCCTTGGCCTCGCACCCTTGTTGATTCTGGCGACTTGGTATGATCTAGGCATGGCGAGAGATCCGACGGAGATTGCGGTCGATGGTCAAGCTGTGATCGAGGACACGAGGCTAGCGGACGGCGCTTTATAGACGTAGCCACTCGTTGAAACTCAGCTGTCAGAACATGACGTAGAGGCATTATGTATGACAGTGAGCTATGAGGGTTGTACTTCATGATGCAGGACAGCCAGCGCAGTGTGCGTAGAATAATAACAAGATGTGGGTGATGCACAAGGATGAACGAACCATGACCAGCGCGACAGAAAACACAGGAGAGAAGCAGGAGACGTACTATTGTTCTAGCTTATCTGGATCCGAGAGCTGGCTTGCAAGTCGGGTCCGTCGCTCTTCGTCAAGCTGCGCGCCGTTCATCATGATAGCCATGAGACGGGAGGCCACTGGTGCGTCGATGGCCATGTCGTCGAGTCACCAAGTCTTCGAGACGGCTTGTAAGAGGTCGCCGACAGGCTGTGCATCAGCCTCCTTCAATCGTCAGCGTAAACTCATGCGATGGTACTCTATGCGTATGTATATACAAAAAAGTCCGTAGATCACAGCCAGTCCGATGGTAGCAGAGCGGGGGGGACAGGGAGATGATGGTATATAGAGACGAAACTGCGCACGTAAAAGTCGACCGCCGACCGTTGAACCTGAGCGAACGCATCCGGCTCGAGGGGACTCAGAGTGACGCCGCGAAGATCCTCTGGCAGAGACGGCCACCGCTGCATGATCGATACGACCTCGCGGAGCGTCGGGATGGAGAGGTCCCAGAAGAGCAATGGTGGCCGCTCCCACGACGCAGTGTTGGGCTCGCGCTGCTCCCAGCGCGGGACGAGGCGCAAGCCGGATCCGAGCGGGCACCACACACGGCAGACCTGGGCTTCACGCTCCCATCGCGCATACGTCGTGCAGTGGCACGAGTCGGTCAGTACACAGTCGAGCTCAATGAACTCGCAGCGCCAGTTGATCTGGTGGGCCTCCCACAAGATCTGCACGCGCAATTCTGGCTCGTCGAGGTCCTTGAGGGTGAGCTCACGCTCGCCCCAGCGCACAACCACGGAGTCGTCATAGGACGAGAGGCCCCCGGTGCTTCCGATGATGCGACCGCTCGAGACGGAAAGCCTAACCCTCTAAACGAACGAGAGGCCAAGGCCGAGCTGTGGGGGCGAGGCCTTCCGGTGCAGCGAGGAACTGCGCTCGAGAATGATGATACGGGTGGTGGTGGTGGTGGTCTATGTGGAGAGGGCAGAGTTCGGGCAAGATTCAACTCGACGGGGTGTACGAGGGAAAATAGGGCTTGATAACCATTCCGAACTACGACGTGCCTTTCGAACCGCTTCGAACGACCTTCGAACTTGCTGGCACTGGACCAGAACTTGACTGACCGAACCGACTGACGACGCGCTCCGAAACGAGAGGAAAGGGAAAAATGTGATCTAAACGGTACTGAGAGCTTGCCCTCCTTTTGGCAGGGGGTTTGTTTATATACAGGTGGCTTTCGCCGAAAACTATGCAGTACCAACCGTCGCTCAGCCACACCGAGCCCACCACGCGTCGTCCAATCACCTCGAAGCACAACTACCCCACTCGAACCGCTCGACACCAACTTGTCATGGATGCGCCAGTCGAAGAAGCTCTGCCGCGTGCCGACGCGCACATCGCCCGCTACCATCGTCTGCTTGCCCTCGTGCAGGCCGAACGGTTCTTCGAACCGGCGGGTGCTAGCGTCGAGGCCAAAGAGTGGTTGGCCTGGGCCCATTTCGTACGCTGGGTGCTGGTAGGTATGACACAGCCCAGAAGCTCGATGTTGCTCACGCTCCTGACAGCGTTCCCTCTTCGAATCGTTCTCGAACGCCGTTGCTGTTCGCCCCAGTTCGCTGCGTTCGCCGTACACGTACCCCGCCGTCGTAGCCACCATGAACCGTATCGATCGCGTTTTCGAAGAGGGAAACGTCCCTCCTGGACGAGGTGTTCCCTACGCTCCTCTGGCATGGGATCCGCTGTTCGTTCCAGGGCCGATCGAGCTCGACGCCGCCCCGTTACAATTTCCAGGCCCGCCCGAATTTGCTGCCGAACCGATCTACCTCGAAGACTGCCGCGAATTGCCCCGTACGTTCAACGAACTTCGCACGGCTTTCGGTGCGCTTCGAGAGGAGGTTCGGTCGGAGTCGCGAGAGATTTTGCAATGCCTTCACTCCTTGCAGTACAGTATTGACCATCTTGTCGTGGTGGCTGCTGGGGCGCAAGGTATCGACCTGGCGGGGCTTATACGCGATGATACTGCTCCAGGGCGTGCTGAGAGGGGAGGACCGGTGCTGGGAGGCAATCGCCGCAGCCCTCGTCCACGGTTTGGTCGGGGCAACGGTCGCTAGTGTCGCAATACTGTAGTCCTCACTTCGAAATAACGATTTGTGATTCGATACTTCGAAGGGATTTCGAGTTGATCTTGCAACTTATGTCCCCGTTCGATGCTTTAGAAGCCTCGCTCGGCACTCTTAGAGTGGCTAGTAATCGCGTTTTTCGGGGCACAGCTCTGCTAGGGGCGTATCATCCTCCCTATTGCTGAGATCCTGACCGTCCTCGGTCAGTGCTTCGTGTTCTAAGCCCAGGGGACAGGTTCGGGCCGGTATACCGCGCTACGATCCGCTCGACAAGTCACCGGTCGCTGGCTCGGTGCCAAATCGCTATCTCGGAACCAAAAGTCTATTTCGAGCGCTCTTCGATGGCGGAACGTTCCGTCGAAGCACCGCGTCGAAGTCGCCGCCTCGTGAGAGTTCGAAGCACCGTGGATTTGCCTCCGCGCCTCGTGGCCCGTGTGCGGTCCTGGTTGACAATAGGGGGTCTGGGGACTTAGAGAATCTCTCTCCTCTTCGCTCGTTCACTCCCGCCTCTTCACTGCGCTCTCCCCGCTCGCTCGAAATGGTTCGCTCTCCGCCCGCCTCCACTCCGCAGCCCTCTCAGGCTACTCTGGGCTTGTCGATGGCTTCGAGGGCAGCCAACGCTGCCATCAAGTGGGCGAGTTCTGCGCCCGCACCGGCTGACGCGGACTCCTTTGAGGACTGGGTTCGTGCCGGAAAACGCCGCCTGGTAAGCCCTCGACAGTCTGGGTCATTGGGTATTAACTCGAGCGTCATTGGGACACGGTAGGAGGGCATCGCCGCAGAGCCGCAGACTAGGGAGGGAGACATGGCCCTTCGACTGGTGGAACGGCACCTCCTCGACGGAGTGGGCCGTAACCTCGAGGCGGCTCAGGAGGTCGCCGGTTCTTTCGGTTGGCCATGGCTCTCCACCGCCGTCGAAACCGTTCGCTTCGAACAGGAGCTTCACCAAGGTGCTCGGGCGTCGCCCGCTAGCGCGGCGACGCTTCCTCCCTCCACGGTCCCGTCGAGGACCACTTCGAAAGCTACTACTGAGGCTGAGGTGAGTGTTCGATCTCTCGCGCGCTTCGATTTCGCTGGACTCGCTCCCTAGCTGGAAGAAGACGACGATCGCGACCCCTCGCCGCCTCCCCGACCCAAGCCACGCCCCCTCAGGAGGCGGTTCGCTGCGGAGGAGGAGGAGGACGATGAGCCTCCCGCCCCTCGCTCGAAGGCCAAGGGCAAGTCGCGCGCGGTGCCGAAGACACCGCTGTTCATTCCGTCGACGGACGAGGAGGAAGAAGAGGCCGCCCCCGCTACTCAGGGGTCCCCGAGCGAAGGCCCAGGGGCCGAAACTCGCGACGAGGAGGCCGAACAGGAGGATGTGGAGGAGACCAACGAGGAGCCCCCGTCCGCGAGCACCCGCGCTGCTCGGGGCGGTCGTCGTGGTCGAGGCGCACCCCGCGGTGGAAAGGCGGCCGCAGCGAGTCGTTCGAAGAAGACGGTGGCCCCCGCGACTTCGAAGTCGAGGGCGACGGCCGAGGTTGCGGTCCCGGTGGTAAGTTCGCTCGCACAGGCCCTTCCCGTTGACACTGACCCTCTTTTGTCTTCAGAGCGGTTTCGTACCCGAGAGCGTACGAATGCTGCACGACCACGGCGGCCAGAGCTCGCCCGAAGTCCGCGCACAGCGCGCCGCGGACGTTCGTTCGCTCTTCGGGGTTGTAAGTCGCTCTCCTCTTCTCTACTCTCCTTGCTTGTACTGACCCAATTCAGTGCGACCGCTGCATCCGATACGACAAGCCAACGGCATGCGTGTGGAACCCGCAGCGCCGGCAGTGCTCGAAGTGCACTGCCGAAGGCCAAGCTTGCTACTGGGGTGGGTGCACCGCCGACGGCAAGTTCAAGCAAGAGCGCGCCCGTAAGTGTTCCGTTTTTTGAATCTTGCCTTCGCTGACCCAACTCTAGGTGCTTCGCAGGCTGCAGCGGCCCTCGAGGCGGCCCCCGCTACGGCCCTTACGCCTCTGCCCGGTCGCCCGCGCCCTTCGCGCTCGGGGACTGTGACTCTTCGGAGTTCGGTCCTCGACGACGCTTCGCTCGCCTTGCGCGAGCCCCTCGACGCGGACCTCGTGGTCCCGGCGTTCGAGGAGTCGATTCGTCGGCTCGACGCGCAGGCGCACGCAATCCAGGTGCAGAAGGCGGCGTTGCTGGCCGCCATCGCTCGCGCGCAAGGAACCGCGCCCCTCCCCGCCCCTGGCGATGAAGAAGAGGGTGCTGCTGGCCCCTCGAGCCGCAAGCGCGGCCGTTCGTAAGTCGTTCGTCGCCGTCTCGCAGTCCCCGCGCTCGCCGTTCCGTACTCACCCCGCCCCGTGTCCGTATTCGCCGCCGCCGCCCTTCGAACTATTTGTTTTGTACAGTACTGCACGTTCCTGTAAAGTCGCACCCCCGGTCCCGGAAATAAAATATTCGCTGTTGCAATTGCCGTGTGACTCGTGAAGATGGCTCAGAAAACCGAAATCAGGTGACGCATAACTTAGCTGAGAAGGGTATCGTTCCTATAGTACAAGTCCAGCGTTCGGGCTACTTCGAAACTTCGAACGTTTCGAAGACCTGACCTAGCTCTTCGAACGGTAGCTGGTCGCAGTTCCGCCTGTAGTAGAGGTAGGTATCGTCCTCGAAGTCCTCTGGGCCGTCTTCGTCCACCTCGTATAGCGGTCTTGGCTGCTCCTCCTCGTCGGGCAGGTCCTCTTCATCGTCTCCTAGGTCCTCCGACTCTTCGAGCTCCCGCACTCGTTCCAGTGGCACGTCCAACATGTCTAGTCGTACCTTTATCGCTCTTCTCGCTAGGTACGGTATGACCCGAAATGCTGCAATCGGTCTGTCCAGTACCGATCCATCAAGCTCTGCTATGATGTACGCTCCACCTCGATTGCGCGAGATTACCACCATGGGCCCATTATAACGCGGTCGCATCTTGCGGTTGAGTGACTTTTCTATGGCCGTATTGCGCACCAGAACTAAGTCCCCTCTCCCGAAGTCGAAATCGCGGATCGTATACTGGTGCTCGCGTTCGAAACGTTGTGCAGCCATGCGTCGTGCTTCGAACACTTTCGACCTTAATCGAGCCACCTGGTCCCTGCGTTTCTGTAGCGCTATTGCTCTTGCTGCTATCAGATCCGTTGTGTCGATGATGCCAGTAGGGGGAGGTACCAGATATGTCGCTTCCACGACGTCTAAGGGCAATATCGGGTGCGCACCTGTTACTGCGAAGTAAGGAGAGCACCCCATTCGCTTCCTGACTGTGACCCGTTCTGCCCACAAGACCGAGTAGAACACGTCTGACCATTTCGATTGGTCTCCGTCCGCAGCCTTGAAGAGTGCCTGACGCATGTCGAAATGTGATCGTTCGACGATACCGTTTGCTCTCGAGTTGTAGCCACTAATGCGGATATGCTTGACGTGATACTTGTTCTCGAGGTACTCTAGAGCCTTGACCCATGGCGTGCCGTTGTCCGAAACGATCTCGACTAGTGTTCCCCATCTACAGAGGATGTCTTCAAATAGCCAGTCGCCCAGTGCTTTCGCCGTTTCCCTGCGCAGTCGACGACCCTCTGGCCACGCCGTTGTCGCACATCGTGCCGAGCAGACCAGCTTGTACCCTCCTGACCGCGGTAGGTGGAACGAATCGACGTACGCCGTTACGAAACACCCAGGTGGGGACGGAACGGTCGGTGGTATCAGGACTTGTCGAAGTTGTCTCTTCTGGCACAGATCGCACGTTCGTACATACCAGGCGACGTCCGTCTTGTACTCTGGCCACCAGAATCGCTCCCCGACGGCTGCACTTGTGGCATGTATCCCTCGATGTCCGGTTCGATCGTGGATTTCGCGTAATGCTCGCAATCGGCGGTCCTTGTCCAGTACTACCTTGTGTGCGCCTTCTGGGTCCTTTCGCCACAGTCGGTTACCTCGAATGAAGAACTGTGCTGCGTATTTGTACAGCGTTGCAAACGCCTTGTCCGACATCCCTTCTGGTCGTTGGGGCATTTCGAGGAACCTTCGAACATCTTCGAGACGGCGTTCGATCTCTTGCGTCTTTTCGCTGCGCGGGACAACTGAGTAGTCGTCTTCGTCTTCTTCTGCGACGCCGTCGCTGTCGCTACCCTCCCTATTGCTGAGATCCTGACCGTCCTCGGTCAGTGCCAGGATGGCAGCCGGCTCTAGGCGTGGTCGCGTGGGGAACGGTGTTCGGCTCTTCTGGTGCATCTGTATCATGTGTACGAAGGAATACAAGTTGTCGATCCAGTCGTCGAACTCTTCGTCGTCGTCCTCGTCCCGGTCGTCTGGCTGCTTGGGTCGTCTTGACAGTCCGTCGGGTCCATGCGAAGCACCAGGGACATGCACGAGCGTGAAGTGGAACGTCAGAATGGACACAATCCAGCGGTTGATGCTAGCACTTGGCGAGATGTCCGGATTTGCCAACATTCCCTTAATAGACCGAGCGTCGACTTCCACTACCAAGTTTCGAACCCCAATCAGGTATAGTCGAAGGGCTCGAAGCGCACGAAACAGTCCGTAGATCTCCAGTTTCGGCTGCGAGAATCGCCGTTCCCTGTCGTTGAGCGTAATAGAACCGAATCGATTGTAGTATCGCCTCTTCGGGTTGGCAGGGTCGCACTGGCATAGCAGATACCCTACCGCGATGAACGATGTGTCCACGGCGAGCACGACCGGTGCGTCCGACTCGTAATCGATTGCTCGGAGGGCTGGACTCTCTAGCAGCGCCTGCTTCAGCTCGTCCTGCGCCTGCTGCTGTTCTGGGCCCCATTCGAACGGTACGTCCTTGCGGGTAAGTCGTACTAGCGGGTCTGCACGGTGTGCGAAGTCCTTGATAAATATCCGGCATACTCCAATAGTTCCTAGGAAGGCGCGAACGTCGGACAGGTTTTGACACGGTCCCCAGTTCTTTATCGCTACAACTCGCGATTCGTCAGGTAGGCGTCCTTCCGGAGTACATCTGTGACCGATAACCGTTGTCTCTCGGGCGATGAGGATGGACTTCACCCCAGAGAACGTTCCACCAGCGTAGCGCATCCTCGTTACGATTCGATTCAGGTTCTGGAAGTGCTCCCAGACGAATCGACGGATACCACTGTTCTCGGAGAGAACTTCGCCGCCGTAGTCACTAGCTGGTCCCTTGACTGGTACGTCGTCGATGTAGGGCACCGTAAACTCGGGGATTTCGGGCTGGAGGATATACGTGACGTCGTCGTGGAATATCGGTACCGCGTTCGTCCAACCCATGGGCAACGTCGTGAGTCTCATTGCACCGTACGGTGTCTGAAACGTCGTCAAGTCCCTAGAGCTCTCGGCTATGTACCGTTCGTCGTAACCGACGAATAGGTCGAGCATCGCTCCACAGGGCCTGCCTCCGAACTGCTCTGCCAGATGTTCCGGCGTCGGTGTCACTCCCGAATGTTGAATCGTTACTGCATTGAGCGGTTCGAGAGAGTGCACGATTCGAAGCGACTTGCCATCCTTCTTGACCACACAGAACCATCTCGACCGGTACGACGAATTCGACGGTTCGTAGACTCCCGAATCGATCTTCTTCCGTATTATTGCGCACACCTCCTTGTACAGCCCGGGCGGAATCGGTATATTCTTCTGGACCCAAGGGGTATGGGGGATAACCGGGAAATCGATGGGTGGAAAATACTCTCCCTTGAAGTTGCCCCGCTCGCTGTCTGCCCAGGCGAAAGCGTCGTGATTAGTTGCCATGAAATGATGTAGTAGCCTTCGCTCCTCTGGCAGTAGGAAGTCCCCGTCGTGTAGCTTGTCCGTGTTGGCCGCTCTCTCCGCAGTGTAACGCCCTCTGGGTTCGAACGGCGGCGGCTGCACGGATAACTGGCGCATCGTGCTCAGCGGGTCACCGGTTATGTTTCGTACTATTCGAAACTTCTCGGGGAGTGCGCCCAATACGGGCCGAGTCTTCATTGCCACTGGTTTATACTTTTTCTTCGTCTTCGCTTGAGCGTACACTTCGATATTAGGAGCTGAGTTCGTAGAATAAATTGGGGTATAGCCTGCCTCTCGACTAGGGCCGAGGACCGGTGTTCGTGCGTTCGATTTTGATTCGGACTGCGGTGCATAGTCTGAAGTGGGATTCGATTGCTGACTGGCGAGTGCGTAACTATAAACAGAATTCGAAGCGGTCTCGGGCGCGGATAAGTACGTCGCAGCCAACACCGGTTCGTCTAAGGAGGGGATAGTCGCATAAGCCGAGACAGTAGGAACGTCATTCTCGAAATCCACCACTAGGGCGACCTGATCGTCGCCACCTTCACAGACTAAGTGCTCGAACGCTGCCGCAGTCCGTTCGGAAAACCCTGCCTCGATTCGGGTCGCGGTCGAACTCTTGCTTTCGTAGGTATGCTGATGTGTTGGCCAGTGTTCGGGCAGACGATGGTAATGGTCTGGCGCTCGTCCGAGTAATTTTGAACCACGCTCTCCGTCAGAACATCAAACGGTCGACCCAGTAGCACGTCATACGACGCCCTCTCGATAACATGAATTTGCAGGTAGAGCGTGATCGGTCCGATGGTGCAGGGAACGTTTCGAACCAATCCGAGCGATCTGTCGTAACCTCCGTTCACCGATTGCATTGTTAGCGTCACCTTCGGGTCGTACATGAGGTTGAGACGGTGACACAGCGCGCCAGACATGCAAATAACTTGCGAACCGGGGTCCAGAATGCAGTCGACTTCTTCCGTGCGGTCGATCTTCATCGGGACGGTTCGAAGTGCGTGCGATTCGGACGCAACGAGGAAACCATCTTCTGGGGGCGCCGAGTTATAGAGCGAGTCGTAGATGTCTGGGACAACCATAGCTCCCGTTTCCAAGGCCTCGCCATGACAGTCGACAGTGAGCTGCATCGTCTCGGTGACTGCCTCTTCGTACACGCCAGTCGAGGTCGGGTTCGGCTGCGCACTCTCGACGATGCGCTTGGGAGTAACTGCTTCTCGATACCGGTTTCGAACGTCTGGCGAAATGGACAGAATCTCTTCGACGGTCATGGGGATGCTCGCGCTCTTCATCGAACGTCTGAAGATGTCGTCGGCGATTTCGCGCTGGACTACGGGGGCGAGGTTCGTATACGATCCGCCTCTGGTCTGGTATTTGGCCGGAGTCGCGAAGTTTCTAGCCGTAGGAGGCGCATAAGTCGCATCCTTTGCTCGAGCGTAGGGGTGGATCGGTTCCTGGCCCGCAGTCTGCCTGTCGTTGCGGACCGGCGTGTTCTGGTCTCGGTTTGCCGACGAATCGCCCTTCTGCGACGGCTCTGGGGTAGGCGGTCGGTTCGGTCCTTCTTGCTGGTCGCCTCCCTCCTCGAATCGAACTCTTCTGTCGGTGTTCCTCGCCGGCGACCTCGTCCTACCGTTCCCGGGGTTGCCTGGTCTCGCCGTGCTTCTCTGAGGGCGGCTCTCGATAACTACGCCGTCGAAAGCCGTCTTCTGACCGGTCGCAGCTTGCGCGTTGGCGTACAGCGATTCGAGGCGCAGGATCTTGCTGTCGAGTTCTTCGATTCGCTCCCCTAGGTTTACTGCCCGAGTTTCGGTGTATCCTACCGGCTCTTCGACTGCTTCGTAGAGCATCACTCCTGCTGGCGGGTGATCCTGTGCGTCCGTAGCCTGCGGCTGCCCCGGCGTTCGAATGAGTCCGTTCTTCTTCGCGTACTCGAGGATCGCGTCGCGAATAGTCTGCTCGCCGACGCGCTGTAGGTACCGCCCGTCGAACGCTACGATTCTTCCTTCTGGGGACCGATGACAATATCCCTTCGCCATATCTTCTTCGACATGCCTGCAGTTTCGAATCCGGCACCCTATCTCGCCACAGTACAGACAAGTGGGGCTATCGCGTTCGTCGGGCCTCCACAAACTTCTAGGCGGAGGGGGACGGAAGCCGCTCATGGGCGGCGGCCCTCTACCAGCTGCGGATGCTGCGACGCCTTCGAAGGTATGTATCAGACGTTCGATTACGGGCAGCAAGTCCTCGGCCTTCATCTGCGGTTGTGCAGGCGGATTCGATTGTGGTACGGACGGCGATGCCGCTGGCCCTACCGTGTTGGCGGTGGATATGCTGTGAAACGTCGTTCCAGGGGTCGGACCGTCTAGAACCCAGAGTGCGGCCTCGTAGATCTCGTTGACAGTCCAGGGTACGCCTCTAGGATGGTCCGGGTTCTTAAGGAGAAGTCGATTCTCGACGTGCATCCAGATGCGCGGGGGAAATCCTTCTCGAAACTTTCGATCTTGTTCGAGCGACGCCATCCACTTCTGCTTCTTAAGATACTCCGAAATCGCGAAGAAGTCTCGGTAGTAGGCAGCGAGGTCGTAGGTGTTCGCCATGCCGACAGACTGACGATGCTGGACGACTTTGTCGAGGTCTGCCATGCTGTACTTGTGGTTATCGTCTGAACCCGGATAGAGAGTCCGAAGGGCCTTCTTGAAATCTTCGTAGGACTTCGTCTCGTCGCTGTACTCGGGAAGCGTCCGCCACAAATCTGCGGTGAGGTACTGAAGATATCGGACGGCCCATTGCTTCTTTTCGGTGTCGTCTACGACTCCACAACGCTTGAATAGTGTTTCGAGTTCGAGGAAATAGCCGTGGAACGCAAAAGGGTCGTTAGGATCGAAAGTCGGTGCCGTGGGATGGCCCTTGGCCGGCATCGCAGGCAGGCTTGCGTTTGTCGACATCGTAAGCTGCGTAGACTCCGGGGTAACTTCGACTTGGGGTACGACGGAACTGGTATTAGCGCGAGGTGCTCGAGTTGTTCGACGAACTCGAAAGGGTATCACGCCAGTGGTGTCTGCGCCGCTTCGTGTGACGGGCGTTTCGAATGCGCTGACCGTCGGACTCGACGGAGGGGAAGGGGTAATCGATGGAAGCGGCGATGACGATGGTGTTCTATACGGCGGCGATGGGGGAACTTCGTCTGACGATTCTGACGTTTGATGAGGTATAGGGCGGCCGATTCGCGACCTAGGTTGGTTGTTTCGTTCGAAGGAGCTTCCCTGGTAACTAGGACCGGGGACACGCTCGACCTCGACGAGTGGAAGTAAGTTGGTGGGTAGAGTCGAGGACTCTGAGTTGGCGGTAGGTTCTCTTAAAATTCGGGCTGCTGCGCCACGTCCGAGACGACTGTCGAGTGCAAAAGCGAGTAGAGGATGTTCGTAGTGAAGGTAGTCGTCGAAGTCGACTAGGAATAGGAGTTGGGAAATCTTGCTCTTTACCACCCCCTCGCGGTGGGCTCCAATATGATGCGACCGCTCGAGACGGAAAGCCTAACCCTCTAAACGAACGAGAGGCCAAGGCCGAGCTGTGGGGGCGAGGCCTTCCGGTGCAGCGAGGAACTGCGCTCGAGAATGATGATACGGGTGGTGGTGGTGGTGGTCTATGTGGAGAGGGCAGAGTTCGGGCAAGATTCAACTCGACGGGGTGTACGAGGGAAAATAGGGCTTGATAACCATTCCGAACTACGACGTGCCTTTCGAACCGCTTCGAACGACCTTCGAACTTGCTGGCACTGGACCAGAACTTGACTGACCGAACCGACTGACGACGCGCTCCGAAACGAGAGGAAAGGGAAAAATGTGATCTAAACGGTACTGAGAGCTTGCCCTCCTTTTGGCAGGGGGTTTGTTTATATACAGGTGGCTTTCGCCGAAAACTATGCAGTACCAACCGTCGCTCAGCCACACCGAGCCCACCACGCGTCGTCCAATCACCTCGAAGCACAACTACCCCACTCGAACCGCTCGACACCAACTTGTCATGGATGCGCCAGTCGAAGAAGCTCTGCCGCGTGCCGACGCGCACATCGCCCGCTACCATCGTCTGCTTGCCCTCGTGCAGGCCGAACGGTTCTTCGAACCGGCGGGTGCTAGCGTCGAGGCCAAAGAGTGGTTGGCCTGGGCCCATTTCGTACGCTGGGTGCTGGTAGGTATGACACAGCCCAGAAGCTCGATGTTGCTCACGCTCCTGACAGCGTTCCCTCTTCGAATCGTTCTCGAACGCCGTTGCTGTTCGCCCCAGTTCGCTGCGTTCGCCGTACACGTACCCCGCCGTCGTAGCCACCATGAACCGTATCGATCGCGTTTTCGAAGAGGGAAACGTCCCTCCTGGACGAGGTGTTCCCTACGCTCCTCTGGCATGGGATCCGCTGTTCGTTCCAGGGCCGATCGAGCTCGACGCCGCCCCGTTACAATTTCCAGGCCCGCCCGAATTTGCTGCCGAACCGATCTACCTCGAAGACTGCCGCGAATTGCCCCGTACGTTCAACGAACTTCGCACGGCTTTCGGTGCGCTTCGAGAGGAGGTTCGGTCGGAGTCGCGAGAGATTTTGCAATGCCTTCACTCCTTGCAGTACAGTATTGACCATCTTGTCGTGGTGGCTGCTGGGGCGCAAGGTATCGACCTGGCGGGGCTTATACGCGATGATACTGCTCCAGGGCGTGCTGAGAGGGGAGGACCGGTGCTGGGAGGCAATCGCCGCAGCCCTCGTCCACGGTTTGGTCGGGGCAACGGTCGCTAGTGTCGCAATACTGTAGTCCTCACTTCGAAATAACGATTTGTGATTCGATACTTCGAAGGGATTTCGAGTTGATCTTGCAACTTATGTCCCCGTTCGATGCTTTAGAAGCCTCGCTCGGCACTCTTAGAGTGGCTAGTAATCGCGTTTTTCGGGGCACAGCTCTGCTAGGGGCGTATCACCGAAGAGAGACCTGATGGCCTGCCTGAGCTTCAGGTGGTCCTTGTTGCGCGCCTTGAGGTCGGGACGGACGGGCTTGTCGTCGACGCGATAGTCGCCCCAGAGCGCATCTTGCCATGCGCCGGCCGAGAGGGGCTGCGCATGGATCTGCTTGTCGACAAGCCGCTGTCGACAGAACCCGCGGATGCGCAGGTAGTTGTGTCGCAGACGACTACCTTTGTCGCCCTCCACATCGAGGAGGAAAGGCGGCGGCCAAAAGAAAAGCGCGGGGTGTTGGATGCGGGGGAGGGTGCCGACGGCCTCGAGCGCATCCACCCATACCTCAGGGACCTGGCCTACTGACGGTGGCGCGTACTTGAGGAATCAAGGCGGCTTCGCCTCGGCTTTTGGATCGGCGACCTTGGGGGCGCGAGAGCCGCGGTGCGTCTTGGACGAAGAGGCGACGGGGCGAGGCGATTGCTCGTCGCGTCGGACAGGGTCGGGGAGCCGTGCTCACTTTGCCGGCGGAGACGGTGCGGGGTCAGCAGCAGGGGCGAGGAGAGGCGGGAGCGCATTGTCGAGTAGGGTTTTGAGGACCTCTTCCTGCATTCTGTACGGCCAGCGCCCAGGGCTGCCTGCGAGGCCCTTGAGGGTCGTGTCGAGACGGGGGTACGAGAGGTCGACGTCCAGCTTGTTGCAAACGGGTTCGGGGTAGACGACCTCGACGACGCGCACGTACCTCGTCAGCGGCTGGATGAACCAGACCGGTACGCCGACGCGGAAAAGCTCTTGGGCTTCGCCCGCATTGGGCGTGAACGCCCCGCACACAGGTAGCGCATCTCGCGCAACGTAGGACAAAAGCCCGAGACGCGGCTTGACGGTGTCGTAGTACACATGGAGGCCGCACAGCTCGAGAGTGAGCCGCTGGACGTGAACGGCGAGGAGGACGGTGCGGTGGGCGGTGGCCGGGAGACGGGTGAGCTGGTCCATTGCACGTTGAATGGTGAATCGCAATCTCTCACCGCATGCGATCTCGCGCGAGCAGCAATCTGAGGTCCAGTAATTGATACACCTCTGCACCTCAGCGCAGAGCCGATTGCGGAAGTCGGGTTCGAGGAACCCAAGGTCCGGGACGCCACAGGCGTCGTCCGGGGCCCACAGCCTGGCGTCGATGGGCTCGAAAAGTTCGCGACCCGCGCGGACGTCCCTGACACGGCCACCCTCCACCGGAATGCAAGCATGGTGGGGGGACGCGGGGTCGTAGAGCTGTGGCCAGATCGTATATTCTTGCGGGCCCCACCGCCCATCCGCGCGTGTTGCAACTTGGCCAGGCGTTGCGACTGGGAACTCTGGCATCCACTTCGCGTTGGGTGTTGTCACAACCGCGCCCGGGTGCATGTTCCACCGCGAGGCGAGGTGTCCGTCATTCCAGAGGAAATCGGACTGTCGCAGCGACGTCGTACGCTTATCTGCAACATAGACGTCCGCTCAGGTCATCTATCTTCATAGCAAGAGTGAATTGTACTCACCGAACAGTTCAGGGGTCTCGCGGAGCTCCAAGACCTCCGCCTCAACATTCTCGTCCCCTACGATACCTGCTTCCCCCAATCCCAGCTGCGCAAGCAGCTCACGAGGGGCAGTCGTCGGAACTTCTTCACGACGGACTGGCGCGGACTCCTGACGGCCGCTGATTCAATCGCAAATGTAGATGTTAGAACAGCGCGGGAATGAGAATGGGGGCGTACCTCTGTGTGGGACACGACGTATGCATCCAAGACATCTGGAGACTTCGGGTAGGTGTATAGCTACACTACCTGCGTGATGAGGGCAGACACAGCAAGGAAATGACGACGTACCAGAAGATGTAAACCAAAAAAACAATGAGGGCCGGGGCTTGAGCTTGAGATCCAGAAACTGGGCGACAGGAGGGTGCTCCCTGCTATCGCACACGGTTCAGAGTGGCTGACTCGAGGTGTATACCTGGAGTCGCACAGCTCTGCTGGGGTTGGAGGCGGAGGGCGACGAGACGCGAGAGGGCGACGGCGAGGCCGCGCGAGAGAGCGGGGACGCGCGAGAGAGCGGGGACGCGCGAGAGAGAGGGCGACGAGACGCGAGAGGGCGACGAGGAGAGGGCGACGACGCGCGAGAGGGCGACGAGGAGAGGGCGACGACGCGCGAGAGGGCGATGAGGAGAGGGCGACGACACGCGAGAGGGCAACGAGCAGCGAGGGGGCGACAGCGAGGCGTCCGGGGCTTGAGGTCCAGAGACCGGGCGACAGGAGGGCACTCCCTGCTGTCGCACGCGGTTGAGAGCGGCAGACCCGAGGTGTATACCTGGGGTCGCACGGCTCTGTCGGTCTGGAGGAGGAGGTCGAGGAGGGGGAGGTCGCCAGAGGTCAGGGCGGGCAGAGGAGGCGGGCGAGAGGAGGAGGACGGAAGGCGAGAAGGAGGAAAGAAGGTTGTGCGGGATGTGTGGGACGAAGGCGTGAGAGCGCCCTCAGTTCCCGGAGAAGTCCAAACTTCCTCGGCGTTCGCTCGGCGTTCGTCCTTCCTCCCACCTCCCTCGCCGCTCCCTCTACTCCCTCCTCCTCCTCCTCTCGTCGCTGCTACCACCTCCCCTCACCTCTCTCTCCCCCGACGTCAAGAGACGTGCGCGCGAGGCCGGCTATACAGCCCGCCTCGCCCCGTCATTCTGCGACCTGGCCCCGGGGGTGTCCCGCGGCTGGGTCGCATACTTCAACCTCGCGGCCGCTGCCTCGGGCCCTCAAGTCCACCGCTGGTCACACCTCCCTCGCCGTCCCTCCCTTCTCGCAACCCCGGCCTCAAGTGACGATGCACGAAGCCCGACGAACACCACGAAGTCAGGTGCGTTCAGCCACGCTGTCATCGCGCGCAACTGACACGTCTCCGCCATTCACACCTCCCTCGCTACCCCTCTCTCGCCTCCGACGTCAAGAGACGTGCGCGCAAGGCCGGCTATACAGCCCGCCTCGCCCCGTCATTCTGCGACCTGGCCCCGGGGGTGTCCCACGGCTGGGTCGCAGCCTTCAACCTCACGGCCGCTGCCTCGGGCCCTCAAGTCCACCGCTGGTCACACCTCCCTTGCCGTCCCTCCTTCTTGCATCCCGGGCCTCAAGAGACGACACACGAAGCCCGACGAACACCACGAAGCTAGGTGCGTGCAGCCATGCTGCCATCGCGCGCGACTGACACATCCCCGCCGTTCATACCTCATTCGCCGTCCCTCCCTTCTCGCATCCCGGGCTTCGAGACACAGCACACGAAGCCCAGTGAACGCTGTGCAGCCAGGTGCGTCCAGCCGTGCTGCCATTGCGCGCAAGTACTGATACATCGATCAACGATGCCTCTGCCCCCATATCTTCCTAGTACCCCTCACCTCTCTCTCCCCCGACGTCAAGAGATGTGCGCGCGAGGCCGGCTATACAGCCCGCCTCGCCCCGTCATTCTGCGACCTGGCCCCGGGGGTGTCCCGCGGCTGGGTCGCATACTTCAACCTCCCTCGTGGCCGCTGCCTCGGGCCCTCAAGATCCGCCCTTAACGCCTCACTGGCCGACTCCGTGCAGGCAGGCATTGCACCAGAAGACGACGAGGATGAGCAAGGCGAAGACGACGACGAAGAAATGGATCGCTCAGATATGGAGGACGAGTCTTCGGGTGAGGTGGAGGGCGCCGAAGACTGGGTCGACGAAGACGGTGACCTGGGGCCTGAAGACGGGGAAGCTGATGAGGAGGAAGTATTCGATGATCACTACGCGCCGTTCTAACCTGAGTAAACTTTGTACACCGTGTCCAGTACCTAATTTTTAATCACACTTCATTCGGTCATCCACACGACCGTATACTCCTTAGACTCGGGTGACAACTGTGCTGAGCTTGTGCACGCCGACCTTGTCCATTGCTCTGTAGGTGTAGATACCTATAGGTAGGTGTAGATACCTATAGGTAGTCCTATGTATTTGAACATCTTACATTGTATTACATTGACTCATAGACATTAAAACATCCTATAGATAAGTGTATGCCATGCCATGCAAGGCTGTATCTGAGCCTGCCAGACCGTGAGAACATGGTATTAGGCTGTCTGCGCCTATAAGGCCTTGGATGGATCCGGCCTTTTTGCTGATGCAGTTGCATCACTCATTGGCTGGCATCAGGGGACTGTAGACATTCACCCGACAGTCTCTTCCAAGTACAGCCTGCTGCAACACTTTGAAGCAGATTTGTTTGCTTTCTGGCATGGGAGAGACGTTGTGTACTGCAAAGAAACCGCGGAGGCCACCATATTCTACACAACGTTGGCGAGTGGACGCGTTTCACCGCGTCGCACCAGTTGCTCGTGATGCTGCCAGCCAATCACTCGCCGGCTTCTGCATTACGTCAGCACCCCACCTGGCAACTCTGAGGCAACTCGACTCTCCTCGGCATCAATGAGTTGCGCGCCTCGGAACCCAGAGTCGAGGCGAGTTCCGAGTTGACTCGCCTCTGCAGAAACACTACTGCAGTGTTACTAGTTAATCTCTGATCAGTGAATGTCTGCCAGGTCACTTCCGGACGACATGCGCTACATATATCGGAATGGTCTCCTCTTATCTCTCACTTAGGCTTGCCCCCGCATGGCGCTTCATTCACCGGGCGATGCGTCCTGAGCTGGTTCACCTCGCGCTCGTGGCCCGGCCGTGAGTGGCGAAGTTGACCCGGATTGAGGCGCCAGCCGCGTCGGAAGACTCGAATACAGACCAGCGGCATTAAGGTACAGGACGCGCACTGGAACCGTGCTCTGGCGACATGTAAGGTCTGTGCAATATTTAGCTCGCCTGTATGTCATTGTCTACGTAAGGTTCGAACAATGCGCGGCATGCCCATTGTACTCAGCGCTCAGCGGCCGCAGCGTTACACGATCGTCTGACGCCAATATATACTAGTGCCTAGCTCCCATCTGTTGACCACATCTTCTCTAAAGACACGTTCAAGCAACACTTCCAACCCTACCAACTAGTATGTCTAGTAATCGAATCAGGTTGTTGTCATTCATCTCATCATATACAAATCCTGAAGTTTGCGCCGCAATGGACGCCTTCAACGCTGTCTTACCCTTCGAGCAGACCTCAGAAGACTGGATGACCCGCAGAGATACGACTTGCACATCAACCCCCGACTCAGAGACGACGGAAGTTTGGTTTGCAGACTACGAGCATGGAGATTCGTCTTCATCCTTCTGGTGCATCATCACATGATCCACTGATCTCACATCCCCCATATCCGTTGTAAGTTCCATACTCTCATGTGCTATTCCCCCGAACCTCATGCTTCAGAATGGGCAGTCTCTACACCAGACTAGCACACATAGCGCTGGCCGCTAGCCTTCCCCGAGAAACCCAACTAACGGCAGTCTCGGACTCTCATGCAAGTTTTGTATCGATACGTACTTACAATTGTAGAACTGTAGGGCCTTGCAGGTTTCCCGCTGTTATTGCATCGTCGCCATCGACTGCTACCAGCTTGTACTTAAGCCCATTCAACGTCTCTGAGGGCAGAACCCTATAGGCGTAGCGACAATGAGAATCGAACGTCAGGCTACTAGCTTCACACACCGCATGACTGATCAGAGTAGCATGTGACGCATTACTCTACACTGTACTTTCTGTACGAAGATGCCACGGTCGTCAATAGTGCGCTATCATCGCATACCTTACGCTTGCCACCCGGGACCTACAGTGTAGTCTGCATTTACTATCCACACTGCCCGCATCTGATAGAACGAAAGACAACGACGGGCAAGGAAGCTTCACATATATTCTATTGCTACAGCCGATCGTGATCCGTAGTACAAACGATACAAGTACAATGATACATGATCTAGCACGAAGGTCGAAAGGGGTGAAGGTAGCACTAAGCCCAGCAGAAGTTTGAGGTCCAACGTGTCAATGCGCACGAGGAAAAATAATAACATGGCAGCGTCGAGGTGGACGGCAGGATGTCGAAAGAAATGGATGGATACGTTGTACAATGGTATCGAAGTGGGTTTCGCCTTCTCATCCGTGTCATGCTCTGAAAGCGCTTTGGATCGCGTTCAGCACCAATCATCGCTCAAATATGTTTGGCACATACCTGAGGCACGGGTTAAATATGGGAGAGATGAATTCTGGGCCGTCACGCGATGGTACACCAGAAGGTGGTTGTGGACCCGCCGTGTTCGTAGTCAACAAAGACGGGCTGCTCGCCTTCCGAAGGCACGGGTATGGAGAGTGGGGTCTCTTGCATGAAGAAATTGTCGTCGATGAGATTGTAGGAGTCCATTGTGGTTCAATCTTGAGTTTGCTAGGCGATGAAGTGCAAACTCGCGGTAGGTTGGGCAGGGACGAGAAACGAGTGTGAAGACAAGAACATGCTTTGTTGGGCTCTTATACCACCTTGAAGAGACCTGCCTATTCGGTAAGTCAATGGCTGGGCCACCAGGACGCCAGACGCCACAACGAGAACAATACACCGCCATGTCATTGTTTCCCGTGGGCCACGCGCAGCCAGGGGGAACGGACATGAGCCCCTGCGGGCCAGTGCTGAGAAAAGGGCGACCTGCGTGTGGTATGGTGTCTACACCGTTTGCAATTGCGTGCATGGCTGACAGAATCATGTAGAATGGCGTCCTGGAAGGCACCCAGAAGCAGGCCTAGGAGATGTGGCGGAGAGCCCACAGCCATCACCGAAAGTTGTGGCTACTGCTGAAGCTGTGGTGATTACGTAATAAGATCGCAGACTCAGGCGCTTGCGAAAAGCCCATTGATCGACACTTTCGTATGTCCATTGTCCTCAACAACCGACATACCTCTAATACTCGTCCTGGCGAGATGTCACGCCTCATTGCGCCTCCTCTTCTCTCGTCCTCATGTCATCCTCAGCTTACCCTCTATACCCCATCTTCGCCTTATTCGGCGCCGTCCTAGTCCTAATACCCTTGCCATGGCATCTCCAAGCTTGGAACTCAGGCACATGCCTGTATATGTTCTGGACAGCTCTTGCCTGTATCAACCTTGGTATAAACTCCATAATTTGGCGCAACAACGCACTCAATCTTGCACCTGTTTGGTGCGACATCTGTGAGTGCCATTTCTTTTGACCTCGTAGTACCCTCCGTTGACGTACGCAGCATCACGAATCATCGTCGCCGTAGCTGTGGCAATTCCAGCGGCCTCTCTTTGTATCAATAGACGTCTGTATCATATTGCAACTATGCACTCAGCAAGCATTACCTTGGCCGAGGTGAGCGACATTTGCTCCCTTCGCGGTCCAGTCTGACGGGCTCTTAGAAACGCAGAGCAATCATCGTCGACTTGGCTATTGGCCTAGGGATACCTATATTACAAATTGTTGCCCGTATGTAGCTCCTCTTTTCCTATCTAAGCTTCTGAACTCTGACCATGCTTCAATAGAATACATCGTATCTGGTATGCTGGATATCGTTGTTTGTCGGTGGCCACCAACTGATCCATTGTAGGACACCGATTCGACGTTTTCGAGGAGATCGGATGCTATCCATTCACGTACAACACGCTACCCGCCTACTTTCTCTCGATCTCTTGGCCTCTCGCCATTGGCGTCGTCTCGGCTGTGTATTGTGGTAAGCCACTCGCAATGCAATGTCGATCCTTTCTTACGCTCTACAGTTCTCACATTACGGGCATTCTTCCGTCGTCGTGCCCAGTTCCAAGAATATCTTACGTCCAACACGTCTCTCACTGCAAATCGTTACTTCCGGCTCATGGCACTGGCGGCTGTTGAGCTCTTGTTCACGATCCCTATCACGTCTTACGGCATTTACTTGAACGTATCGGCCGCGCCGCTCAACCCTTGGATCAGTTGGGCGAACGTTCACTACGGTTACTCCAAGGTCGATCAATACCCCGCTATCATTTGGCGCTCTGATTACAACAGTGTCTTGGCGTTTGGTCTGAGTACTTGGTCTGCGCCTTTCTGCGCCTTTGTCTTTTTTGTTTTCTTCGGATTTGCAGAAGAGGCACGGCGCAACTACGCGAAGCTATTTGCGCCTATGTGCCGATATGCACGTGTTGTCAAGGGCAGGACAGACTTTTCTAGGTGCGTGAGGGCAGCTCATCGGTCAGTAGAATCACGGCTTACCCGTCATTTAGAACGTCGGAGAAGGTGGATTCGAAAAGTTCATCCACACCAACCCTGCCCACGTTTGTCCCTCCCCCTCCTTATTACCCAAGTAGTTCCTACATGTCATCCGTTGATGACAGCGACCAGAGGAGTGATTACACTGCCCTCGGCTCGCCGACGTCTCCTTCGAAGTTTGGGGCTTCTCCGACTGAGTCCACACATATCTACCGATCTTCAGTGGACTTTCGATCATGATGATGCTGCTACATTCTTGTTATCCTATGTATCCATAGCTGTAATTATATTCCGCCCGTTTGCGAACCACACAGTTGTCTGCCGCGCAACTCCACGGGAGTAATCACATGTGGCTTACGAAGCGGACGACCTCTGCTTTACACTTGTTCGATGCAAATCGATGCAAAAAATCCCGGATACAGGCGATAGATGAGGTGCAGACCCGTTGGTTTTTCATTCCCTGTTCATAGCAGACGGCAGGCCCCGCTTATCCGCTTGAGCTACACCGGTACTCAGTAGTCTTGCAGTGGCAGGAACTCGGATCCTTTCCCTCAAACTCAGCATTTGAAGCGTGCGGCCTAGCAACGCGCGACTCCAAATGAAGCGCGCTGAGACACCGTCTAGTTAGCAGAATCCCCGAGCACCATTGACAATAACAGTCCAAGACAATGACCATGCAACGGCCTTGAATTCAATTGTCGCCGACATTTTGTGCTTCAAAGGCTGGGAAGGCCAGGTGACGTGATCTTCAGATTCGTATCAGACGCCCAACAAAGCGCCTGGCCCGCTGTATTTTGGCGATTGCAACGCAATCGAGTCCCGGCGTTAGAACTGAACAACCATCTGTGAGGCAACTACTGTACCATTTCGACCATAGGTTCACGGGCTGTGACCTGTGACATCGTGAACAAGTAGGCGCCCTAGTTCAGACCTCCCTGGGACCTGTGACATTCCTGAGTTCCGGCCCCGCAGGGCCCCCAGAGACGACTTGAGCGCCTGTGACTGCCAGAATAGCCAGTTCAGAGACTCCTGTGACCTGTGACATTTGAACCTAAGCCCTGATTCATGGGGGTCTGTGACATGTGACTGAACCTATGGTCGAAATAGTACAGTAGTATGTACTGTACGTCATCCCGAGCAGTACGTAGCATGGAGAGATCCATGGCATAGGCATTTTGAGTAACTCAAACAGCTCAATAGGCCGGTACGCTATTGTCAGCGGTCTTACAATAACATGGCTGTTGCGCAGTACGGATATGTCTCGCCTTACCCAGACAATAACACCACAACTCATTTTTACTTGAATTTAGCAAGAGCGTCTCTGCATACTTAAGTAGAGCCAATCCCCGATTCATCCCCACCTATCGCTCACATTCGCATCCCGCCCTCTGCCGCACACCCCGCGCACCACTCCGACCACTTATCCTCCTCCATGGACGCTCTGTACGATCTTGACTTGGCAAGCCTTGCTTCGCCCGATAACCCTACAATGTCTATTAACTACGACCTCCCCGTCGACCGAGACTTCGGTGACGGGCGCCCTGGCGAGTACTGCGTGATTGCCTAGCCCAGGTAAGTCATGGTCGACGTCTTGTTCCACTACTAGTAGAGACTAACATACTTCTCCTTTAGGGATCGCGCCTGGATATATACCCGTTGTTCGTAACGCTATATCCTCGATGTAAAGTGCTCGTAGTAAGTCTGTCTCACATGAAACAATTGCCAGTGACTGACGGTGACTTCGCAGTATACCCCCAAGTTTTCTCCGATGTATCGATAGCTGCAGCCTTCGTAGAGTGTAGAACAGCACCCTATACCCCCACCGTTCCCCTATGCTACACTCTTGGTTCTGTGCTTATCATTATTCGCGTTCGCTGGGCCTATCTGTTACTACCGGAAACTATGCTTCGTCTCGGATTGTTGTGGTGTGTATGCCTACTATGTATATGCTTATTATGTTGCTATGCCATTCAGATTCTTTGAATACGCAGACCCGTGCGAGCATACACAGGAGAGATAACGCTCAAATTCCACGAACGTACTATTTCATGTGGGCGTTGCGGCTCAATGCGCTACAGCGTCTTTGTTCGCGCGAGAGCTGCCAGTGGTACAATAACAAAGGTGTGTATTGAACGAGGCTTATTATGTATCATCCCAGCGTTCTGTCATGGCGTCCCGAACTGCGGTCAATGGTCGGCTTGGTCCACATCATTTCGCGGAGCCCGAGTACTACACACCAGGTCGCGTCAGGTAACCTCACCTCGTTATGTTAAGCATGTGCTTGGCATACAATAAATGCATCCAAAGCCCGTCATGATGGTGGTACAGTCTCGAGGGCTGAGCAGTCCAAAACATGCGATGTAGGTTGCTCTCGATTTCATGACATGAACGATTGACCAGAACATGATAGGACCGGCGCTTGAGGGTGAGGTGGCGTGCCGCATTTCAGATCCCGCCCATTGTCCGTCCGAACCCGGCGTCCCGACCACGCCCACGCCATTATGCTAGACGCCCACTGCTATACTTGCTCTTGAATGCGCGACGGGCCTTTGTTCGAGTACAAACACCAGCACAATTAGAGCGTTACTACACACTGGACACGAGGCCTATAGTCGCTTTCAACATGGCCGACTTTAATACGGCGTCCGCGTTGTGCTGTCCCCCAGTGCGATGGCGGCGACGCTTTCCGCTGGTGCTCTCGTTGCTGCAGTCCTCGTTCTGATACCCCTTCCCTCTCATTGGCGTGCACGTAATGTGGCCATCCTGTCTCTTATTGCCTGGCTCTTTGTAGTCGACCTCATCTACGGCGTCAACACCATTGTATGGGCTGGGAACGTCGAGGTCCGCATAGTCGTCTGGTGCGACATCAGTATGTGCTGTCCGTTCTCCTCTCGATGCGGGTGCCTGACCTTCCACTCCGCACCCTAGCCACCAAAATCATCATTGGGGCGTCCGTAGCCTTGCCAGCGGCAGCTATGTGCATATGCAAACACCTTGAATTGGTGTCGTCCGGGCGTGCAGTGCACCTAACTTACGAAGACAAACGACGTCGGATGATCTTCGAGCTGGCGATGTGCTTTGGTGTACCGTTCTTGATCATGGCTCTGCGTGAGTAACCTTCGTGTCGCTGTACAAACAGAAAACACTAACGTCTCTATAGACTACATCGTACAGGGCCATCGTTTCGACATCATCGAAGAGATCGGTTGCCAAGCAGCTACTTATTATTCTATCCCAGCTGTGTTTATAGTCTGGTTTCCCCCTTTGCTCTTTGCTGCAATTACCTTTGTATATGGAGGTAAGACAGCTCATACATCTGCGGTACACCGTCTGACCCTTCTTCAGGACTCGCCCTCCACCACTTCTTTACGCAACGCCTCCACTTCGCGACCCACATCCACAGCTGCGACTCCGCGCTGACCACGCGGCGCTACCTGCTGCTCATTGCCATGTCCCTCACGGAGATGATTTGGGGAACGAGCCTCACCGCCGTCGCCATGTACGTCAACATCGCGCCCGGCCTCTACCCGTACGTCAGCTGGGCGTACGTGCACGCCGACTTCTCGCGCATCGGCCAGTTCGCCACGATCGAGTTCACTGACCGCGCCCTCCAGCAAATGTACCTCTTCTTCTGGGCGATCCCTGCGTCCTCCATCATCTTCTTTGTGTTCTTTGGCTTTGGAGAGGAGGCAGTCAGGGATTATAAGAGGGTGGGCTCTTGGGTTGCTCACAAGGTGCTCAGGATGCCCGTAAAGCACGACAAGTCTGCAATGTCCTTCCTCCCTGTCAGGTACGCTGACGTTGTCCTCATACGCTTACTTAGTACTGACGTGTCGTCCGTGCAGCCGCCCTTCAATGAGCACGGCCAAGTTCTCAGCGTTCAGCCCCTCCTCAGAGTTCAGCGACGACAAGTTGATCGCTCCCCCGGCGTACCTCCCGCGCAGCCACGGCTCCGCATACGACCCCGAGAAATCCGCCCCATCCTCCCCTACTTACCCCGCTCTCGCCTCTCCGGCCCGGTCGGAGACGCGCACGCACATAACAAGCCGCACAAGCCTCAGCGACACAGATCTCGACGACCTCCTGGCGCGCTGCCCGTCCATCTCGACCGGCGTGCCCTCGCCGAACTCGCCGCTCGAGTTCGGTCACCGCCTCGAGCGTACTACCGGCGCCGAGCGCCCCGTCCTGGACTTGCTCAGAGCGCCCTCGCCGGCGTACAGCGGCCGCCCCGTCAGCTCGCCGAGCTGCTACTCGCACCGCTCTTCGTCGATCCTGGCGACGTGCGCGGGCAGCGTCCCGTCGCAGACGCTGTCGTGCGGCTACGAACACTACACGGTCTGATGTCAACGTATGTATCCCATCTGCTTTCCTGAACCTTGCTCTCGACGACGCTCCGACGCTTTACTGTACACACTAATCACCCCCTGTCATTTGCTGTATTACTCTCATTGCAAAAACCTGTCCATCGCACGACGTTCTTCCTGCTTGTATTCCTTTGCATGTCTCTAGGCGTTGCCCATTGTGGCGGTGCCTTCTCTGTAGTTACTCCAACCTTTCGGTTCTACCGAATAGCATCACAGTTGCACATAACCACCGACATCGTTTGTCTGCAATTTGATTCGAGCCAGGTCATAGCACAGGCATGCTGATTTGCAGCTATGAGCAAACGACGATGAAGCCTTTGACAAGTCTTACTAAATCCGAATCCAGCGGCTTCGCCCGCTATTCACAAAGCGTAGACGAGTCCGAAACAGCCTGCGACACTATTTGCAGAGCCGATAGTCCATTTCTGATACCCACGTTGAGTGCGAACATGTGGACGGAGACACGGCACAAATAAGCGGATAATAATCGAACGTTACCACTGCGGACGGACAGGTTTGTTGTAGTGGCTAACATCCGTCTCACATTGGATAACTATGTCATTTTTGTTGCGGCCATGTTTGTCTGCCTAAGATTTTGATAAAAGGCGAAATGGTGCCTTTCCTGTTAGAGTTACAAACACAGTTACGTCCATTTGGCATTTTCGGTTCCAAACAAATCTGTGTGTTTGATACAATGTTAGGAAATCGTACAAAGCCCTGCCATTCTTTATTGACGGCACAATGCACACATGATGTCAGGCCGGCCACTATATCTTATGTTTGATACCAGAACAGGCAGTGAACTGACAAAATGAAAGAGCTGTGCGAGGAAAACTAACATTATATAATCACGGCATTCCAACATATTATATGATAGAGCGCCCAAAAGTCTCTATTTCGGGCCATCTCAAATAGTCACGACAAAAGGAATGTTCGACCGCCTACCATTGGAAAAGCGAATCGCACGACACAATTCGCATCATGAATCGTCCTGATTATTTTCCCGATTCCAGAATACATGAGCATGATTGAGGGGTCGAATCGTTCACAAATGGGGCCACGAAACGTATGATGATTCGCGGCGCAAAAGAGAAGGTAAATCCTGGGGTCGAAGGAATGTCATACAATGATTCATGGGCCGGAAAACAAGGCGAATCCTAAGGGAAAAGGTGTGCTCGGTCAGGCCCAGACTGACGGCGTGCAAGTTCAAATCGTACGTGCAGGCCGGCTGCTTAGGACGGCACAGGGTCAGGTGAACCCACGCGATCGCTGGACGCTCGCAGCGCACGCCGAGCTCTAGAGAACGGTAGGGCCAGGAGCCACGATTGAGCACTGATAGCAATAGAATTGAGCTGAAAGACGAGCAACTGCATCGGACATGTCCTCGATTGTTGCTCTCCTCGGCGGCCCTTTGTTGAGTGGGAGCTTCGCACCGTTCACGGAGGTCGAAGGAGAGTAAAGGACGCAAATCTGGCCGTTCGCCATGCCAGTCACAATCTACGGACGAATGTTAGTCACAGTACATGGCGAGTACAGGCTAGCGAACCTGGTTAATCTTGGAGTGCCAATAGACCTTGACAGGCATGGTATCCACTTCTAACGTATCCACTTCTAACTCTTTCACAGACTCGAGGTTGTCTTTACGCATGAAACATGAGGCGACCCTTGCCTCCTTTCGATGCGGCGCCTGCTCTTGTGACGATATACTTGTGACGATATACTTGTCGTCAGGGCTGAATATCGCGTTGGTAGTTGGATACAGCGTGGTGAGACCGTCGCGCGTAGCCACCGGTTTCTTGAACGCCCTGAGATCCCAAACTGAATGCTATCAGTTAATGGTCAAAGATGAAGGCTATGACCAGCTCACGCTTCACAGTATCATCACCACCTCGCGTCAAGACAGACCGCCCGTCTACCGAGAACACTAGAGAACCGGGTTCGGTGTTCTTGGCATGTGCACCTTCAAATGTCATATTCGGTCGCACGAAGTTTGACTTCGTCTGCCACATATGCAGCGCCCCGTCCAAGCACGCTAAGGCAAGTGAGCCCTCGGAACAACCACGCATACAGATAGACAGGCAGAACGCACCGCCTCTTATAATGCTTCCATCCGGCGAATAGCCAGACGCGGTAACCTTCGTGCGCGCTCCTCTCTCCTTCGACTTTACGACTTTACGACAATGACGGTCTTTTGCTTGCGCTTATTCTCAACGTCCCAGATTCTTGTACAAGAGTGTTCAGGCGGACCGCAGTCACGTAAATGGTCATACTCACCTGAAAGACGATGGTATGAACAAAGAGAGATCGAACGTGCAGGCCCACTGCTTAGGACGGCACAGGGTCGACGATAGTATGACCAAACACTGACTGACCGGAAGCTCTGCGCAATACCGCCAGACGATGCTTTGCGTGCGGGAGGTAGAGGGTTCGACGAATTGGAGAGGCTAAGTTGCCCCAAGGATCGGAAAGATGGACTTACATGTCCTCTGGTGTGCTGCAACGCTTCGTGGACCGAGAGTAATGTGTACCGCATTACAATACGGCATACCTGAGGCGTCATGAGGAATGATCGAGAGAAGTGTAGAGCCTCGGCTTGCCACGCACCGAGTCAAGACGACAGGGACTCTATGCTCATCCGCCACCCGGAGGAGGACGAAGCGGGCAACCCAGTCTTCGAGTCATACGCGTTTGGATCACAGAGGTGGACGGGAAATGTCCAAATGGTGGAAGGGTCCCAGTGCTCAGCTTGAATCCGCGTGAAGGGCGAACTATCGTGAATGAAGTGAGCAAAGCACTAGAGAAGATCGCGCACTGATGCGGCTCGTCCATAAGGCTCTTGGCCTCTGTTAGATGCATCGGCGACGCAATAGGTAGACGGTCGTCGTGAACCTCCGAGGCATCCAAATTTCATCTCGTGTAAGCGCCAACCGTCGATCGAGTCGTGCTGTTCAGCAGGAGGAGCGGGAGGAACAGGGGTAGCAGGAGGAAGAGCAGGAACACGAGCGGGAGGAAGAGGAAGAGGAGGAATCCAATTTAGCCGCCGTCGGCGCGCACGTATCACGGCCCCCAAAAGGCATGTTATATTGCTCGAGAAGAATCCACTACGCACTTGAGGCTCGCCGAACGTGTTTACTAGCACTACAAGAGGAAAGGCATTCCTTCGAATCTATGGCAGGGCGTAATAGTATGGCACAGACATAGACACAAGTCACCAAGTGAAGGTAATCAGGAGTTCGTTTCGAGATGACAATCGTATCTGGATTCTAGTATGTCTGGCACCACGCTGAGACAGATTCCCCTTCACCCACATGGATCAGGTCATCACGATCCGAAGATATATATCGTACGGCGGAAAGTCGTGGTCACGTTGGACATTGTGAGATATCTAGCCTGCTGTACGGCGCCGAGAGCCTTGAGATGCTGCGGCCATGATGAGACATGCTGACTTACATTGTGATAGAGCGTTGCGATCTGCGAAATCTAAATGGTGACTTCAACCAGCTCGTCAAGGTCGTCGCCCTCGGACGGACGTGCAGTGTTGTTTCTGCTCGTGTGCGAAGGCAAATTGAGGTGGTACATGTCCTGCGGTGTCAAGTCTATTACCGCCACAGAAATTCTTCGGAAGCAATATCGACAGCACCTTGATAATAGGGTAGACGTGAATTCTGCTTTCTTCTGAGGTGTTGTGTTCATTGCTGCGTTCGTCAGTCTGGTGCTGCTGCGTGCTTGCAAATGGGCAAATAACGTCTTGCGCTTGGATGATCTCTAGATCCAAAAGCTCGTCACAGAACAAACATCCAGCTAGTGCAAAGCCGAAAGCACGGTAAGGATCACGATGCTGTTGTTCCTCGCTAAGTGGTCTGTATCTCCGAACGAGAAGGAAAACGCGTCGCGGCATCACCGTGTTGGTGCTATCTTCCTTTTGCCATAGGATCCGGGCGATCTGTACCGGCGATATGCCCATGGCCTCGATGTTCGGTAGCGCCGGATCTGCTATATCGCGAACACCTTGAGACGTTCGCACAAGGACGTTGGCGTCCCGCTGGCTCCTGAAGGACGGGCGATAGTTGAAACCGTTCATCCTCATTATTGAGCAAGACACGACACCTGCCGATTTCTATGAGCACGCTCATTACGCCCTTCCATTGTCATACATGCAACACTCACCTCCAATATATTCCCTGTGCGTATACTTCGTGATCAAGATCTTCTCCTCGCTCGTGAGGAGGCAAGTCGAGAACTCCTTGACATGCAATTTAGCCGATTCACCGAGCCCAAGGATGTCTCCGAGTCTTGTACCCCTAGATTCCGATTCGAATGCTTTATCGAATGCTGGCTGTAAAGCAGACAACTCAGGCGGAAGAGTGCCGTTGGTGAGCAAGGGTCGAATGTTGGCTGCTCTGTTTGCATGGTACATCATCGTCATCTCGAGCTCGCCTAGGGGAACACATCAGACGGCCCTCGAGCTGTGTATTCTTACTCACCGGATTTCATGTTTGTTGATACTTCTTGCAAGCTGTGATTAAACCGCTCTGTGCCAAATGCCCGTATAGGATGAGATGGACCGAAGTCGGACATGTTTTCATCGTAATGCTGGGCTAGGTGATTGCTGGGTTGCAAGGGAACTTCTGGATAAAGCGACAGGAAGTTTTTGAGGTAGAGTGTGTAGTAAAAGTCGTACGCCTGGCAGTGTTCTTCCGTGACCGATCGAAGACAAGACATGAACACCGCCGCGACGAGATGCATATAATTGTGCAGCATCTCTTCTTCTCTGCCTCCAGCGAACCGCCATAAACGCACCAGTGTGATGACGAGGTGCATCATCCCAAGTGAGCGCCATTCATCCGCCTTAAGCTTTCCAGGCTTCGCTCCGATTTTACTGTGGACGGGCGCAACACACGAGGGCACCAACGTCCTCTTCATGTCGTCCCAAACTTCTTCAAGCACTTCTTTCCCGAGCACCACTGGCTTGCGGTCCCGTGGTACCATCGGATTCGCACTATGCCCTTCGTCAATCACCTGCTGTGAATACTCAGCTAAACGGGCATTGGTTGCGAAAGGTAATAGTAGAGATACGTACTGTTCCCAGCAAGCGTTGCCACAGTTCTTTCCGTGTACCCTCGCTTGATACTCCCTTCCTTCTGCACAGCTCGCGGAGCACGGGCGCTCGCTCCTTTGGGTTCTTATTCTTCTTAGCGAGCCTGATCTCTGCCATGCTAACTTCATCGTCCGTCCAGTCTTCCGATCTGGTAGATGCTCCGATTGTCGAAGGGTAATCTGACTCTGTAGGAACTCCCGAGCTTCCAGTCCATGCCTGCGAGTGGCCGGTGCTTGAATATGGGCCGTCAGCCCCGAGAACGTGTGTCGGATACCCCATGCCCATTTCCGAGTATGATAGAGTGTAGTTTGACTCGGCCGCCGCGGAAGGAGCACTGTACGTTGAGTCTGATTCCATGTTGTCAAGTTGATCTACGGATGGCATGTCAATGTCCTCGTCGACCAATCTATCAGGTGTACTTCCCCAAGATGAAGAAGGAGGGGTTCCTGTTGGTGCGCGAGGAGTAGAACCAGAATCATTTGCAGACCCGTGTCCATGTGTGCCGGGTCTTGCTTGAAGTGGTTGGCGCTCCCTCTGTGAATCAGTATATCAGTGCATCTAAATCCGATATCATGTTTCGAGAGTATCTGTACCCATTCTATCAAATGTCCAGCAAGCATGCGCGCAGATCCTGCTCTACGGAGACCACGATCATAGCACAGGTGCCAGAGAACGGCATGGGGCTGTGACTGGAGTGTCTCGCGTGTTGCAACCCATAGTAGGTCCTCCTTTGCCTTCCAATGGCGTGGCTGGGCTCGTACTGCGCATGGGGGAGCCACTACTTTGTGGCAAAGAAGTCCGTCTCCGCATGGGAGTGTCGCGTCCATACCCCATGCATAGGAGATGTGGTGCATGAGATTCCGGAGGAAGTGAGTGTGCATGGCCTCTATGACAGTAAATCGAATGGGGTTCCAATATGGAAGACGAAGAAATTCCGTCCACCTCACCCCGCCCTCTCGAATGTGAGTTGCCCTTGCTTTCTTCGTAGGAAGAGTCAACCATACAGCTGCACTCCGTGCATGTGCTTCACGAGTGCGGTAGTTCCAGCTGCTCTTCATAATATTTTCGATGTCATCGCGCTCTAGGAGACAAATGGAGCAGAGGTATGTAGCCGAGTGACCTGCGAACCCAGAGATTTGGCGAGCAGCAGGCAGATCACAGATAATCGGAATAAGGGCACCAAGGGCTAGTCGCCCTTCGGGATGAGATGCTGTTGCAGAGAAGAATACGCCTGGGTCCCAAAACACGAGTAGATCATTCACAATGAGCCGGGTGTAGTGATTGATCTCATCGAGGGAGGGCTTTCCAGGGCCAGGGATTATACCTATCAAGAACATATTCTCTTCACGGAAGCGAAGGTCGGGTGGAAGATTCATGAGAATGAGGTAGATCGCCGTAGATGATATACTCTTTCTGCCGGGCTTCATGTGATGCGGGTCGAAGCTGTCGAAGGCGAATCCCCAGACTAGCCTGAGCTCGTCATCAGGGCATTGCAGAAACTCCGAGCCATCTTTCCCGAGGAACGTCTGAACAAGCCTGCTTTCCATGATATCGTGGACGATGCGGGTGTTGCGACGGGAAGGGTCTCTGCACTGCCTCGCATACTTATCGAGAGACATTTCGACGTCTTGCCGCGCCAGAAGACGTGCGTGCCATGCTTTGAAGTCTTGATGGAGATACTTACGGATGGCCATAGTGTGCCTTCCTCCCTTGAGGACTCGCTCCGTGAAAAGCTCCGAGTGGCATATTGGAGCAGTGTCGTATGGACGGTGCGAGCAACGCTTCGGGCATCCCGGGCCGTCGTCGTAGAGAGCAAAACATTGTGGACAAGAGACGTACGTCGTGATCTCTGGGTCAACGTCGAAGTTGCGTAGCAAGCTCCGCACATCGGTTGGTACTCGGATTGTCGGACCGAGTTTCGCCTCCAGTGACGTTAAAGCGAAGCGGATAACATCGAGAACCCAGTTGCACTTCCGTCTCGACACGCCGCAAAGCAGCGCGAGAGTAAGCACTGCATAACACAAAGCGGCTATAGCGGGTTCAATGCCGGGGAAGGCTTTACGGTGGTAACGTTCTGCCAGGGCAGAAGCTTCAGATACGACATATATATACGAAAAGGTGTTCTTACCACAGTTGTAGAAAGCTCTCTCTGCTCCCCTAAAATTGACAGTATTGGCCGAATTCAGCTGTATGCCGCCGCGCTCCCGCTGTGCATTCCATTCTCTCCCTTTGATATCACAGACACGTTTGATCTCTTCACACACCATGTGGCCCAAATTCTGACGAAGACGTTCGACGGCCTCGACAGTAGTGATCGCATAGCGTTCAATAAGGTCAAGGTAGTTGTACATGCTGGCTTCATGCGCCAATAGAGTGGAGTTCAGACGGGAGGAACGTGATAATGAGAATGGGCTAGCATTCGGGTGATCAGGGATCTCATCGCTGAATGCATACTGCGGTGACGACGTGGTCGGAGTGTTGATGAATTCCAGGGGAGAGGTCGCTGAGAATCCGAGGATCTCTTGAGTTAGAGCACTGAACATGATGTTCAGGTCATCCAAGGTCTTCTCCACTCGAGCGAATGCAGCAGTTTCGGGATCCATCATGGCTTCAGCGAAAGGCGGTAATTCGTCTATTTGGGGTAGATGTTCCACAGAAGTAGACGGCACATCACTGGGGATGGATTGTGATGGTGTGGCGGGTACGGATAGCGTAGCGTGGGCGGCTCTAGGAGAGGGGGGAGTAGAATGAGTTACCGAAGATGCCAGGAACTCCCGTTCGGTATCGCCTGCGACAGACAATCTCCTCTGCAATCGATCCGCCAGCCACTGAGCTTTGGAGTGCCGGTGGAGATCTCGATAGGATAGCCATTTACCCGCAACGCGATGACCGTCGTTGGGACCTTCCGATGTGGTATTACAGCAGCCGTAAACGTCGCAGAGACAGAGGTATTTGACTTCGCCGCGCACAATGACAGGCGAATGGCGTGTCCAGAACGATGGGGATGTCCCTTCCATCGTCGCCGATGCGGACCGAATGAGGGGCCTGAAGAAGACCGGAAGGAGTGTTGAGTTGATCGAGCCTGCTCGGCCTTGCTATTCTTCTGCGCCGCGGGGAAAGTGTCTGGGGTACTTTCAGCAGGGCTATATTTCAGCATTTCGGCGAAGATTTGGCAGAAACGCACCACTACTAGACGACGCCACGCCAGTCTTGCAGGTACAATTAAATGTATGTGTGGTATGATCTTCCGAGGGTCTAGTGAGGAAGGCCCATTCGTATGCTCATCTATCCATAAATACGAAGCACCTGAGGATGAGGCATCGAGTAATACGTACTATGTGCTGAACCAGTACTACGATGTGCATCCGGCGCACTCGATAGTAGCTTACTTGACTGCACGCCACTATGCACTTCGGCGCGATGGTGGATGGCGATTGCTTATGTAAGTAGTCCCGCTCTAGAATCACGCAGAACGTTGGATTGTTACACTCAAGTCGACCCAGGCCAATGCGCGTTGTGTACCACGTCCCTACTACCATAGAATCTCCCAGTCGAAGAGCTTTCAAAGTCAGTACTCACTTCCTGATTATTGGGTGCAAGTGCTCCATGCGTGCAGTCGTGCAATAGCCTCGTGCAGCCACCGCTGCAGTTATAGACTGAGAATTGTAGATACCACAATGGAGAACAAGATTAGAGAACAAAAGATTTGCACTTTGATTCATTCACGTATCGCCGTCGACCACTACTCAACGCGCTCGCCTTCTCTGGAGCCACTGGCCAACAGCTATGCTTTCCAACGACTCCCGTGTCTCAGTACCGAAGGGAAAACCTCGCGGGAAACGACCCAAGTCAGTGTCGTCGGAGGTCAGCAGCGGTCCGACACCGTCGTCGCGGAACCGAAGTGACCGCCCCTCTGCGAATCGTGACAGCAAGCGTAAAAAAGCTGACGAGGGGCGCAGCAGCAGTCCTATCAGCATTTCCTCGGACGATTCACCTGCCAAAGGACCAGTGGCAACGAGAGCCACTCCCACTTCTGCTCAGTCCTCCACGAATGACTCTGCTCTTCGTGAAGTACTCAGAACGGCTTTTGACGCAAATGCAAGACTCAGTCGGGAGCACGAGACGGAGATCCGCAAGGTCAAACTCAATGAGAAGGAAGCCACTGACCGCGCCGCCAAGCTCCAGCATGAACTCCGTGAAGCCGAGACTGCCCTCGCGAAACTGCAAGGACAGGTAGATGAGTGCGTTGCTGACCGTGCTACCTTATTCGAAGAGCTAGAAACTGCGCGCAATCATATAACGGGTGCCGAACGGAAGCTAGAGGCGGCCCTTGCGAGAGTCGGTGATCTTGAGCGAGAGGTAAATACCATGTGTGACGTACGTCCTACTAAGCGGTCTGGCATGGAAATTACATTTGCTGAGACGTTTATCCAGCATGCCGAGCTGCTGCGGATCGAACTCGGTGAGTTGGAAAGCGTAGCAAGGAAGCATGAGGTGCATGCTACTCCTCTCTACAACACGACTGTCACGAAACTGTCCTGCTTTATTAGAGCGTCGTGAAGCTGCTCGAGGAGGCTCAAGAAGAAGCAAGAGCCGGGGCGAGATTCAAGGTGCTCCCTCATCAGGGTTTTTCTCCTGTGCTCATCACTGATTCGGTGCTGAATCTCAGTCCGCTGTGCGCGAAATGGAGCAGAATACGACGTGCTCAATTTGTACTTTTATCCTGAGTGATCCATTCGTGTTCGTCCCTTCTATTTCGGCGGGCTCGCTTTATAACTGAAACTTCCTCAGCGTGCACTGCGGCCACACGTTTTGCCGCCTGTGCTTGGAAGCGCACCTCACCTATCTTCTTAACGCGTTCATCGCCAACAACCCTGGCTTCGACCAAGTCCTAGCGAACCTCCGCCTCTATCATGCTGCGCTTTCGGATCCCGGCGTCGACCCGGGCACACGTTACCGGATACGACAAGAACTTGGTTTGATCGCAGCCAACACCCCACTGCCTACGTACGCATGTCCCGCATGCCGAGGGACTATATCCATGAAGCCAACCCGAGAACTAGCCTTGAGGGCTATCATAGATCACGCAGTAGAGTGCCTGGGAGAGCAGAACCCGGAGTACGCCGATCGAGCTGGGACGGCGGAACAGTGGCATCTCTTCTTACTCTCGTAAAGTTTGTCTTTGCCGCCAGCCCATTCAGCACCCAAGATACGCAAATGCTGGAGGTACAAGGCTGGCAATAGTTCACATCCTTCTCGAGAATACATGGATTGTGCCGGGTGCTATTATACGATAGCCAGACAGCATCTTAGGTGGCAGTACGGGTTGTGTGCCCGCCCGCGCCCCCGACTTCAGCTACATCCCATCTCGCTACCAACGACCGCTCTACTTATAGATTTCTGCAGCTCGGACTCCAATGTTCACCGTACATTCTTGTGGATAGTAATCTGGGTGTCATCGCCATGGCGTCCACTGTCCACCGTGTATTGTTGAGTGAGCAAGCATATAAATTATAATACAATAATAACATCATGTAACAAGCAGAAGGACGATGCGATGGGTCTCTACACAGGCCGATACTGCTGGGCATCACATTCTAATGATGACTACTAGTAGTGGGTGTTTCTTCGGTAGGTAGGCTCTGAAGCCACAAGTCCCTGTAGGCGTTGTGAAGTATAATAGATGTTTCCAGTGCATGGCTCAAATTTGTGTTTCTGACATCCTTTTCACGGATGTAGAACAGAAGGGAGATGGTATAACGGACTATATCCGAGTGCGGCAAGCTCAGAAGCGCTGAAACAGTCGACAAGTCAGCGGGAGCATCGTACAAGCAAGCTATAGATGGTGGTCATACCTTGTTGCCACTCTGCCTGGTCCTTGACAAGGGCGTTGTAGTCCATATGAACTCGCTCAGATTGCCACCGATTCAGCGTGCATTTCAAGAGGTCGATCAACTCCTCCCCGTTCTTCCTACATAGAGGAAGGACAGGACACTCAGTACACTGTCACTCAAGATGAAACATAGCAGACTTACACGGTAAACGTAGACTCGGGACCCGATGTCATATGGACGAGGTCGCGGGTTCGTGAGTCGTACCCGTATACAGCGTGACGCAGGAATAGGTACTGCGGGCGACGAGGGAAGGAGGCTGGCTGGGTGCTAAGGGGGCGTCACTGGACCCGGTTCATATATCGCGGGCTGATCCTTTTATGTTTTCGAGCATCCGCAGCAGCAGGGCAGATCGCGGTCTCTTTGACAATCAAGCGATCAGTGGGTACGTCGGCAGTGAGGGATTGGACAGATGGAAACAGGTTTACATGAAGAACTAGGGTAGAGGGCCGATAGCGAGCTTCGCAAAGAAACGTTGTCATAGGTGAGGGAGGCTAGGGATCTGTCGGAGAGGAGGAAACCGTGAGAGGTGAGGAACCGTCGGAGGCGAAGAAGCCCTCGAGGGTGAGCAAAGAAACATACATCGAAGCACAGAGAAGGTCCGCACAGCACGACCTAGAGGAGGTTTTGGCAAGCACGCGCCACTGCTTCGCGTTGCCGAACGAATGCATGGTAAACGAGATGTCTTGATTCGGTCTAGAAGCACCAGTCCTTGCAATGAGGTGCAGGCCTGATGATTCGGTATGTAGATTCGGGATCTTATCACACGAGCCACTACGCCACGCGGATTCTTGAGCAAAAAGGGAGCTACGAAAACATGTCAGGACTCAGGACCATGGGGATAGATGTTATGGCAGTATTACGTGCGTGAAGACGATTGATGTACACCGGCAACTTTGGTCACTCACAGTGCGTCAGGATGTCACCGGACATGTTCAAAGCGTGCGCTACGCGTACGGCTCATTCGCATGCCGCTGCTGGACAGGCGCTTATGTGTACACGCAGTATCCACACCGAACGCGCGATTGTTCTGGACTGCTCTGGACACATTTAGGCCACTGTAGGAAGAAACAGTGAGCCCCCCGGGTTGTGATACGAATATCAGAGAAGACAACCTGCGAAAGTATAATGCACAAAACTGTGACTTTATATTGGCCACGAATAGTCTGTAATCAGAGGCATCCTTCACTGGCGACCGTGAGTGAATTCTCGAGTTTGACGTGTACCTCATGCAAGACGATCAGAGTTCCTTAGACAAAGTCATTTGATACTACACCTGTCGCCAACGAGGGTACATAAAATCCCTGCGAGAGAGAACGGTTATCTCAACGTTACTATGCCCCGGCAGCAAAGGTTTACTTCCCATGAGAATATGCATAGCAACATAGCTACGTCCTGAGACCGCGGCATGGTGTTGAAGAAACTTGCACGAAGCAAGAGGACCGTTGTCTGCAACGCGGGGATGGCGACGGCGGAAGCCATCCTGTGAGCTGTTGTGCGTAGGGGATGGTTCGCTTTAGCCAGCGAGTAGAGGATTGTCGACTTGGTGGCTTATACAGATCAATCCTTGAACTACTGAGATTGTCGGCAGTGAGGCCAAAATGAGGATAGGCCGTGCTAGAAAGTAGAAGCCGTTGTCAAGACAGCACGGACACTCGCCCAAGCGACGACTCACTCAGAATCATAACGTGCAGTTGCGCATGATTTTGTTGCCAGTAAGTACATCATCTCATCGCCTCTGGTCGTGCCTTCGAAGACCGTCCCCCGCTCGTATCTGCCTTGGGTTGATAGAGTCGAATCCTATATCACCCCGGGACAAGGCACCTGATACCGGCAAGCTGAATAGCGATTCTGCCCGAGCGAGGGGCTTCGACAATGGAGTAGTCGCTGCGAATCAGTGAGATGCACCCTGAGGATTGCAGATGCCTTAGAATTAGAGGAAATCCTCGGAGGTTGCAAGGGTGAAAAGGTACGCGTCTCACAAGGTCAGCTCACAGTAAAGCATACCAGGACCTCTATTCCGACCGCATAGAGGCCAGCCGGCGATCCGTATAGCGAGATAGAGCGGCACAGTACTGCGAACTCATATCAGAGTGATTACTTGAGGAGTCATTCTGAGTCGAATGAGGAAGAAACATACCTATCAGGACACAATCGCGCTCCGACTCAGGCTTGTCCCAACCATATACTGCAACGGCCCAGTAGGAACGCCTTCGGCGAGTACGATTGAACTCGAGTGTGTAAATCCTACCAAAGTCGTGGGGGAGAGGCCTTGTGTAGACGTGAGTGTAGACGTGAGTGCGCGACCACTGAGGGAGATGGAGCCGAGTAGGTACTCTGATGAGTAGCAGACAATTTGCCGCAGCGCGCATTCATCGTACAATGCGTACGCGGTAGAACGTCGGCAAATATTAGACCCCACGTGATGGGTTTACCGTCGACTTGCTCGATGTAGTACCGTGCTTACTCGGCATACCCTGCTAACTGGCGTCTTCGAACTCAACAAAGCCATGGTTTCTCGCTCTACCCATCATATCGACAGCTATCCACATACGCTTGCGACATACATATCAAGCTCGTACGGCTAGCGACCCGCGGAGCCTGACAATGCATAACCCACCGCGTGGCACTCGGCGCCGGTGATCCGGCAGTGCATAAAAGGGACACCTCTCGCGATTGTGCATGCGAACTAAGACAAGCCATTCTCCCGGAATTGATGCCACCTCACACTCACTTGCCACATATGGGCGCGACGCAACGGGGGGGCACTACGTCACAGCACAGAGTGAGCTTACGTCGCACCATGTTCCCATCACAGCGAACTGAAGACTATCATCAGGATACTACTCCCATCCAAGGGCCTCTCATATTCCGTTACCGACAGTTGCATGCGCCTACAACGACAGTGTATGTGAGCGAATGTTACATATGACGACGCGGCTTGCAGAACCCGACATGTTCGTCTTTGTAGACCTCCAACAAGTCTCCCGCCACGACGCGAGACACATGTAAGGGGCTTTCGTATCTCACGGCGATGTCAACGTGGAGTTCTGATGTACACTCAGGATGTAGTTCCACCCGCTACAGTCGCTTCCGGGCGTATCGATGGCCCACGCCGAATGCCAAGGAGCCCTACGCCTGGGTGTTCAGGCTCGGGTCCAGCCGTGCGTTCGGAGACACAGGCCACAGGGCCGGGGAACCCGCCAAGAGCACCTGTGAGCATATATTCTGTTTTTTTTTGCTGCGCTATCGTTAACATCTACACGCTGCCAGCTATTCGCTGGGACACAATTAGGTCCTCTTACTCCCACTGTTCAGCGTAGCATCGCACCCATAGACTCCCAGTTACAAGCCCTTAGTCTGTCAGGCTCGAGAGGAGCGGGAACAGACCATCCCTCTGGGTTTGCGGGTGCGAGGCACGTCCAGTTCGAGACATCCTCAGGCCGTTCATCCCGCCGCTCAGTGCCAGAGCTGCAATATACTCTCCTCTCTGCTGTGCCACCGCATGCACCGGCTGCAACGGGGAGTTCAGCGAACCATACCGGGCCTAGTATGGACACCAGCATGTACGTCAATAGATTTCTTTGGTCTCCACCGCCGACTCATTTCCATAGCAGTAGCCCGCTCAGACATGAGCACGCGATACGGTCGCGTCCAGAGAAAATTGTTTGGTATGCGTCTGAAGGCCCACCTATTGAGGTGGTTCCTGTTGCTGCCTCACTGGCCGACGTGGGGGACATATACGTTCACAAGTCTGAGCAAGACGTGCAAATTTGGCTCCGTGTAGAGAACGGAACGTGGCTACCAGTGAACGAAAGGTGCTCCCACCCGAGGTTGAAGGATCATGTCCTACGGCTGCTTGACAATGGTGACCCACGCTGGGTCACGAAGGAGACGTTTCGCACCTATCTTGGGCGACGCAAGAAGCAGTCGTCTGTCCACGTACCATGAGGTGGAAATTTATATACCAGTGTATTCCCTTGTATGGCACATTCGATATATAAAACGATCGCATTTCGTAAATAATATGACTGGAGAATCACTACGCCCAGATTCCTCACGAAGATACCTCAATCTATGCGACAACTCATGCGGTCGATCGAATGGACTCAAAGGCCACCCGAGGACTCCCCATTGCCTTGAGGTCTTCCAGGGTCGTACTGGCCAGTGACTAGCAATCTGTGAGACAAATCGTACTTCTTAGCCAGCCTGAGATGCATATTGAAGTTATTGTCAGCGCCTCCCAATATGCGATGATAGGTAGAAAGTACACACTCAAGTACCTCAGGGGAATGTTTCAGATTGGCTTCGGCATTGGTCATGGGCGCAGCCAAGAGGTCCGAAGACTGTCATAAGATTCCAGGAGTGATGTAGAATAGCAGTTGAGGGGCAATCCCTGGACGGGCGCCCGACTGCTGACTTTCCGCCCGGCTACTCGATAATGAGGCCAGCCTCCCTGTGTCACGTCGAAGTGAGTTTTGTATCGCAGGGCAATGTGCAGCGAGTCCAGCGTGCGCAACCAGTCCTGAAGTTCCGGAGAGCACCACTGCTTCGAGCGTATGATGTACGTTGGTTCGCCGTTACCGGCTTCATGGTCTGATTCGTCACTGCTCATACCATGGACTCCTAGGGCATCGAGCAGCTCTGTATCTGCGGGAGTGAGATAGGCCATAGTTAATGTGCGACGCCTCTGGAAAAGCTGGTTTGACGGAGGGCAATGAGAAAGTTACGGCGAGTTGGCAGTGGCGAGTACCCACCTGTCGCTTCCGTTCCCTCTGGCCTATGAATACTTCGTTGATATGCCGCTTGGATGTCTTGTTGCTCTAGTGATGCGAATTGTCGGCGCAGTGTTTCTGTGTGCTTCTTCCAAGCGGCGCACGATCTCGTCTTCCGACTTCCCGAACTGCGGGTAGTGTTGTCCGAAATCCGCAGCGAAGACCCTTGCCGGCTGAACGATTCCAGTGGCTGGAAGGTCGCAAGCGGATGTCATAAGAGAAGTGGTCCGCCGTGCAGCATTCACGACCACTAGTAGGATCGAAGGCTGCTACCTGTCGTCAGACGGTAAGTTAACGAAAGGGGACTTGTTGTTCTGGCGCCGCATCAGCTTGAGAGCATGCGCACGGATGCTGCTCTAGAATGCTGTCAAAAAGAGTAGGTCGTCTCAAAAAGAGACTCTCTCACATGGAAATCATTTTCCTCCTTGGATTTCTTCCCTCGAGGGCGATGGTTCTTGGGAAGGCCCGGCAGAGGCGGCCCATCATCTACATCCATTTCATTATCAGCAGTATGTCCCTCGTCTTGGTGGTCCGAGCCCTGAGGCTGAGGAGGGGCGGTATTGATCGGCTGAAGCGAACTGGCTAGAGCCGATCTAACGGCACCCTCGATGGATATCTGCAGTGATGAACCGAAAGCGCCAGAAAGTTCTGACATTCTCCTGTTCATATCCCGCTGCATGTCCTCTTTGAACAAGACAAAATCGCGTCGCGTAAGCGGGGTTAAATCTCCAATGGGGCGCGGCGGTGCATGGTTCTAGGTGCAGCAGGCATGAATCGACGACAAAGTTATGCGTGAATGTGAGGATGCTTACATCGCTTCCCGATACCGCGGGGCTGACGCCTTGTCCAGCTCGGGAGTGTCCGGCGTGCGCACTACTAATACCGGGCCTATCACTGCTTCTCGGTGGATCATAGGCGTCGCCAAGCATGCCTCGTCTCGTTGCGTGACTGGAAGTTGGTTGGGCAGGTGTAGCCACTTCGGCCTGTCTCTTCGGAGGCATCGCGCCTGCAGCCAGTCTCGCCGGCCGCTCATATGTGGTACGATCGTAGCGCTCGAATTGACGCGCTGACCGCTTGTGAACAAAGACGGTCAGTCTGGGAAACAAAGACCAGAGTGACAATGCAATCCAAATACCCACAGTAGGGTTCTGTCTTGTGTCAGCATTCGAGGTGGCCGTTGGAGGTGCGACCTAGTATCTACATATGTCAACGAGGTGGATAACATAGGGTAATACGCACAGCGGAAGGAGAACCGCTCTCAAGCATCGGCGGGTCAGAAGCCCTCCCCTTTCCTTTATCAGCCATCGTCGGACGCGCGGTAGAGTTCGAATCAGTCTCGTCTTCACTGGCAGCCGACTCTTCCATTGGTACATCGTCATCCTTCCCAACAACGAGCAATCAGCTAAGTATCGGACGTAGTTGCATCACTCACGACCTTGGTATGTTGAGGCGAACCACTTTCACCATAGGGTATAGACACCTATCAACACTCCTTCAGCACTGAAGCTCGCAAATCTCAAGTGACAACTGACACATACAGGCAACGGTGTACGTGTACGAGCACCAGTACCGTCACGTGCCGCTTGTTGTGGCTGTAGAGAGAACGCTTCGCTGCGCACGATGGCGTGAGATGTCGACGCATCCACCAATGCGTTCGAAGAAGGCTTGAAAATTCACGTGATAAACTGTCAGTTTCGCGCGTGTATGACTGGGAAAGGCGTTTGCGACGTACTGCATCCATGTCAACATCACCATCGACTAGGTCGTTACCCGTAGCCAGGAGGGGCACCGCCCCGCTTGCCTCCACGACTCTATTCTCTTCGACAGACTATACATTTGGAATGCATGAGTATGGGCCAGGAATTACGGAGAATATATCTTTCGTACAGTCTTAGAGAAAACAATTCCCTCCATGGGCGCGCGATAGAGTACGAGCGACATGTTGTCGGGGGTCGGTGCAGCCTGATGAGCAGACGTAAGAGCGGCATTCCAAGCAGAGTGTACATACTAACCTGAGATGCTGGTAAGGACTGTTGGGGTTCGTGAGCCTGCGAATTAATGCGAAGGTTAATATTTTCGTTAACCCTGGTAGTTTCTTCGCTCCCGTCGAGCTGACATAGAGTGAGAGTGGTGTGGTAGCTGGGCGACAATAACACGCTTACTGTTGCACTTCTACTCGCTGTTTGAGTGCTTAGCTGCGCAGCGCTACGTGTTTTGTGCGCAATCGCGCTAACTCCTTGGTCTGCCCCTGAAATATCGCTCGCGAAGGGCTGACATGAAGGGGACGTCAGTGTGGTCACAGTCAGTATACCTAGGCGCGACTTACAAAGCTCTGGGAAACCTCTGCCGAGAGGGGTTCACCGACTTCCCCGTCTACTTCATACGCCGTCCTGCCCGCTTTGGGGTATGGTAATTGGTTGCGAATCTCTTGCCTCTGTGCTCGATTCTGCTTCCGCCTTTCCCTGGAGTCAATAACCGCCTCGATAGGATAGTGGTCAGCAGTGGTTGCACTACAGGAGGGTTGAGAGGATGTCGAGGGGCT
>JARAOQ010000070.1:0-45837 GCA_029783445.1 Fomitopsis palustris
TGGAATCCAGAGTTCGCGGTAGCATCAATACGGTCTCTCAGTGTCAGTGAGTGCTGCGAACTGCAACCGTTAGATAAGGAGTGGCTAGACGAGAATGTGGAGTACGTGGTGTGGGATGATTGGAAAGGTAGCGTGGCTCTCACCCGCAACGTAAACCATGACGAGGACGAAGAGCAGTAGTACGATTGTATGGCAACCATAGAACAAAACTTGAGCTATCGAATGAAGAGAGGGACAGCGGTATGGCAGGAATGATCGACTAGTACTCAAGAGCGAGCAGGAGCCTCCAATTAACTGATCACGCGTACGGTCTTCGGTGTCTTGCGACCGCGAGCAGGAGTGAGCTCCAGGTGCATGCGTATCGCATTCATGAATCGTGGTAAAGGCTACAAATGATATCTATAACTTAAAGGTGCTGCGATGGCCTCGGCAGGCGAGGAAATAAGCGTGTACAGCAGAGTAGTGTCCATCGGAGGGAGAGTATAGTGAGACGAATGCACGCGGCAGCTCACTTATGGTGGCGTCGTTCGAATAAGAGCAGCAACACGAGTACGCCGACCGCGATAAACGGCCACGCGCTTCTCCCGCTCTTGAGGATAGCGAGAGGAGATATTGCGATTTCTGGCACGCCGTAGAGGCACGAGTTTTGGAGTAATTCTCTGCTTTGCAGCGTCGCGTTAGCTGCGGTTGCCGTCGAGTCGTCGTCGAATCGGAGCACAGTCTGTGCTGTCAACTGATCTCCGCAGAGTTCGGCGTATTCTGTCGTCGAAGGTTCCGTCAGAAGCATGTTTAAGATGAGAGAAGCAAGTACCTACCGTGTAGCTTCGAGGGCAGGATACGCGCAAGGACGTTCGGTCTCGCATTCGGGCTAGTATCGAGCTGACACTGTACACATGCTTGGACAGCGACAGGCCGAGCGGTCGCGCATGTACACGCAGCGTTCCGAGAGCAGTTCTGATCAGCGATGCTTGTGAGTCTCATGTCAACGGGGGGCACAAGTAACGAACTCACCTGGGCAGCTAGGATCGATCTGCAGATCGAGATGCACTGCAATACCATGGTGAGCTCGAGGGTCCGAGACAAGTGGACATATGTAGCGCACCTCTTCTGCCACCGAGTACAGCTCAGTCGATGCATCACCGCACGTCGAGAGCTCAACGGCGGAGCTCATAGAAGGTCGTCCCTCAGCAGAGTGCAGCACTAAGACAGGATGGGCAGATCAACCCGTGGCCAGAAATGACGGACGTGGATCCCCTTACCTGCCCAACCAAACATGAGAGAGACGAGAAGGCTGCGCGACGTCATATATATCATACTGATTTCTGAACAAGCTTTCAGTGCGATCGGTCGCCAGAGCGAGGGGTATCAGGCAGTCGAAGGAGCGGCTTGCGCAGCGGTGTGTGCTCGGCCTCGCTGGGAGGGTGATGGGAGGCTTGGGATGCGCGAGCATGGTGGCCGCGGTGTTTAAGAGTGCATACGAGCTCTCATCCCCTTGCGCTACTACGACCGGGAGACAATTGGAACAATAGCACAGGTACGTAACGGACGCTTCGGCGGCGTCGCAGCCACGGTCCGTGTGATCGTTTGATCGCTTGGACTCCGTGACCACATCGCGTACTTGCCTTAGCAGCTCAAAGCGACTCGTATCCATGACTCGCCTACGGGGCCGGGCTGTTTGAGTTGCGAGGATACAGGAGATCCCCCTCTCGGGCAGCAGCATCGCGAACCACGAATGGTGGCAAACTGAGAGAACCGCGCTCATTGACGGGAAACGGCCAGGTGTAATCGGGGATGGATCTGACATTCAATCGGGAATATACAGGTGCGATCTCACAGATCTCAACATAAGCCACCTATAACGGCAGCTGCCGGGGCGTGCGCCGTAGTGCAGCGAGTTCGTCGCTTCAAGAAGACTGTACATGTGACGCTCTTGACAATACACCTCGCAGCCATGGGTGATACAATATTGACGCATGAGCGAGTCGTAGCTTACTACCGATTATGGTTCATTCTGGTCACACCATTCCACCTCACAATACAATTTACGACAACTGTAACCCGGAGGCGGAGGTGTGCACTTGAAGTCCGGCTTTTCTGTGCAGTGCACGAGCCGCCGCCCATGACCAAAAACCCTGAAGAGCGTTGTTTTTTGTGGAAATAGCATGACATCGCATCCCTTGTATTTGTGCTCACTACGGATCACGGCGGGTATGTTGAGACGATGACGGTCACAGTCCACAGAACTCGCACACAGTCGGCTAAGCTTCCTACCAACGACACTTCCATCGTCCGGGAGACACAATTTTCAACGAATCCGCGTGCAAGAGACTCTGAGAGGCCCTCTGGCCTTCTAGCCCTTGCCTGCACTGATCATGTGCTTCTAGAGACTAGGTCAAGAAACAGAGCCCTCTTACTGCTAGGACTACTTCGTCGCGTTCAACACGAACGCTCTTCTGTCCATGAACTCAGAACAACATGTTCCTTTTTGGTACGAAACACAAGTTTGTCCATTGCGTTGTTAAGTAACCTGTCCATGACCCGTAGCTTCGGGTTTAGAGCTTCTCAAACCACGCATCTGCCCAGTCCCTGACGTCCGTTGCACCCGCTCGCTTCCTGGCCTCGACCGCATCCGCGTCAAGCTCCATCCCGAACCCAACTACACTCGCTTCAATAGCTCAACCACATCTTCTGGAAACCCAGACGGGACCCTGCGCCCGAAACTCGTCCATGTCTGCGTAAGCAATCCGCTCTCGCGGGCCTGGCTGGGCTAGAAAGTCGTCGTTGACATGTTCATAGGCTTGAAGAGCCGCTCAACGACGAACTCCGTGTAGGGCGTGTTCGCGTACGTTGAGATGAGGTGTGCGCCTACCATGTACATCTATGGGGTATAACTTGATATCAACTGCCAGAGCGGAAATAATGGGACTGAGGCACACCTGGTTGGTGTAGGACCACTGCTGGCGAAGCTCATAGGCCGGACGGAGGTTTCGGAGGTTCTCCACGATGCTAGAGGTGTTGTCTCCCGGAGCGTACGAGAAGTCGTGTCTTCCAGTCCAGCCCGCATCATCAGTATTCGACTGGTCAGGAACAAGTGGGACTCACCTCGGCATACCGGTGACATGCGCGAGTGCGTCTCGGATGTTCGCCTTCTTAGTTGTCCACTCATCTTCGAGGACCCACTCGTCAGGGAGTAGATCTACGAGCTTGTCAACGCGAAAACCATCGAGACCCAGTTCTTCTGCGGTTAGCCACCGTACCTCCTCTACAGGTTTGAAGCCGGGAGCATCGACAGATGGCATAAATTCGATGCCATTGGAGACTAGCAAAAACTGTTTGTAGTCGGCGGGTAGCACGGCTCCCAGCCGCTCTTTGGCATCAGCAATAGCCGTATTGGATGCGGGGCGCCTGAGCAGTGTGTCGTGTTGTTCCCATCTCAGAACGTCGAGCGTAGGAACAAGGGCATCCCAAGGCATGGTGTTGAAACGCTGCAGAGAGGCGTTTCGTTCATCGCGAGCCGACGTGGAGAGGGGGCGTAGAGAACGTATTGCTTGCCTCACGATGTCGGCATCATGGATCGCTTGTTCTGCTGTATGCCTCGTTGCTTCAACGACGATACCCGTCCGCGCCAGGCGAACCAGTGGGCGCCATGCAGCAATATTGAAAGTCCAGAGTTCATTGTTGCCGCTCTTTATGGCGTTTTGTACCCTACACAGATCTCAATGAGTAGACGGCTGGCAGTGTTCTCGCACAAGACTTACAGCCTCTCCATCTAGATACGGTCTTGGTCATCCCACCCAACATCGAGCGTCATAGCAATTGCCCCAGGACGAGTGTAAGGCGCCAGGAAGGAGTCACCGTCATCTAGCCTGATCTTGATTGACTCAAGTATATCGGGCTTATCCTCGTCCGGAGGAAAGTGGGAGCGCATTTAAGCATCCCATTCTTCGAGTTGTGTTGGAAGAGGCGCATCCCACGGTACATTGCCAAGCCTTTCACCCGAACACTCCCACAGGAATTCGATTGGCCGTAGACACGGGTCGCCTAAGCTCTGGAAAGTGTTGGGAAAGAGACTCAAAACTATCTCGAGGAGGGCGTTGCAGGGTTCAGTGAATCCTTCCAGACCGAGGCGAACGGCGAAATGGAAAACAAGACCTACAACCTCCTTCGCATCGGACATTGTCAGAGATTGCAGCTCCTGAGCAATAGTATCTCCAGACTGTAAGACTGTAGGACTGGGGATCTCGGGTGGAGCTATGGGGTTTTCGAGCGATTCAGATAGATCTCCCATCATGTACCTCTTGCTGACCAATGTGGGGAAGACTGCCCAGAGGGTATAGTATCTGTGGGCCTTGTACATGACAGCGACTTTCTGTAGCGTCTGCAAGTCGTCGGCCGCGGTCCACATGCGTCTAAAAATTGAAGGATAAGTCGAGGCAACAGCTCGAAACTAGTAGCTACTCACCATCCAAGACCAAGTCTATTTCTGCGTCCCACGCCCTCGCTAGTCCTGACAGGATGTATCAGCTTTTACAATACTTGAATCGCGAGTGGAGGATGACCCACCATTCGGCACATTGGGCAGATCAAATAATAGAGACGAGCCAACCCGTCCCTTGAGGAGCCCCGTAGAGTAAGTACTACCTCGGTCATATTCCCGTCAATATTGCCCATGCCAAGTCCTAGAGGCAAACCTACAAATGCGTCCAGTCCCAGTCGCAATAACGTCTACAAACACGGTCCACTGAAAGCAGTTATTTCCTTGAGGTGGATTAGGATGGAAAAACTGACTGTACTCAGGATGACCCGTGTGGACAAATCGGAGGCGGCAGAGGGAACTTCGGAAGGCGCTCCGGGTATGATTATGAGGTCATAGCTAATGGAGAACTGTGAGAGGGATGTTTATACAAAGATCAGGAAACATTACGGGCCTTCCGCGCTGTGTCTCATTCAACCCTAGGAAAGTTTCAGCATAGATCGTCTTGGTTGCGGGTATGACAGAATGGTCGCCGCTTCTCCCAGGGTAACTCCCCTGCGATAGTATGATATACGTAGCCTCTTCGCGGACCCTGAGGCAGTCAAGCAATATAAAGCTATCTCGATTTGGGAGATAGCTAGGGATATGTTCAGTATGAAGACCTCAATACGTCAGTGTCATCTCACTTACGCGGATAATAACAGCACAGCGGTGCGTGGTCGTGACATGTCAAATTGCGTGATGGGTTTACAGCGGATTCCAGGCACCTAGGGGAGAAAACTGGCTCCTATATCTTATAGGCTGAGGTGTGCTCGAAGAACTTCTTGAACCAGCGGCAATTATGCCGACTCACCGCTATGGCCGGAAAGGCCCGGGTTGGACTGGACGTACGTTGACACTTCGAAAGAAGAGCACCTGTTCGCTATGAAATGTGTTGTCATGTTCCCGGATACCGGGGAGGGGAGCACATGAAACATTGAGCCCAGTGTACTTGCAAGGAAGGCAGCACAAGGACGAGTGGTAGCTGGCAGCGGTGCATAAACTGTGTTTCGGGATCTTTGCAAGCATGAAGTATATGAAGACTGCCATGCAGCAGGTTGTAGAAGCTGTATGGGAACAAGAACGAGGTGTGAGTACGACTGATGATGGTCAACGGGTTCAACTTCATCGTGTTGGCTGTGCCCCAAGTATCACGTGTAGATGGATGCAGTGTCGGAAAACGCGTTGGGAAACTGAGATAGAAGTGTGATCAAGAGGAAATCGCAGAAACCAGCGCAGCCCTTCAAGCCAAGTTGGATGACGAGTGTCATATCAGGCTGTGGTACGTTGTCTGCGTTGCACGGCCTATGGCGGGATATCTCTCTAGCAAGGTCCGCGCCTGGTGAGGTGGACATGTGTAGAGCGCCGGCACCATCCTCCGCCATTTCGCTAGGGCGCCCCGCACATATGGCCAAACATGCGCGAGGGGGAAAGTTAACGACGAGGTCGTCTTTTTCCCCATGTACAAGCATGCAAGATACCGTGCGATAGCAGGGCTGCTATCAGCAGTCCAAAGACAACCTTGTTCAGAACACATGAGTGCATGCCATAGAATCATGCACGTTCTCACCATGGCATATGATCTCTTTGTCGACCCATATTGTCCTCCATCTATGCGGCTACCAATCAGCAAGGTAACACTCGAGGTGGCATTGTAGTCACCTAGACCATCAACCGACCGTCTCGAGAGACGCTGTCGATGCCAGCCGTTTTTGCAAGAGACCGGAGTATGTGTGCTCGTGTTGATAATCGACGCGTCAAGAAGTTGCGTACACGTAGTCGTCCGATGCCGGTGGCAATGACATATACCTCAACCTGGTACTACTCGAACCGGTGAAACATATGCTCGCCGACAGGCAGCTGTCAATCCTACCACATCGCCGGCACGGGCTCCGAAAGGGGGCTTGCGCTCGTGCTCGCGATCACGGTCAAGAATGAACGACAAATCGTCACCATCTCATAGTCAGCTCATGTCGGTCGGGAAAGTAGATGAAATTGACCTCTGCCGTGCATCACGCGCGAGAAAAGTATCCAATGTAACCATCTCTGCTGTGGCTGTACGTTCTCGAATGGCTGAGTCGTGTGAGCCTGCCGCAATTATGTACACGGCCGAGCTGCGTACTCGCAGTATGTCCAGAATTACAAGTGCGCTCTCGTTCAAAGATCTGGAAGCGTCCATGTGAGTCGCATCGTCATGATCCAAACACGTAGGTGAACCATCTCACCCCACAACCAGGACAAAGAGTGATAGGTTTCTTGATCAGTACGCCCATTGTGAAAAGTCTGGCGAGGGTCGATGCTCCGAGTCGTGTCTGTCGCAAGGCATCCTGGTTCAGGGACTCATGGCAGAGATCGGGCGTGATGCGTTTCACTCACTATGAAAGCCGGGACGCGAATGCTGCAAGCATGACTATTGAGTTTCCGTTAAGTGCCCTGGATACCTACGGCATACTCGAAAATGGGTAACACCACATCCGGGGACAACACATGGCATCTCGGGCAGCCTCGGGCTTCACGGAAGTGGATTCCTTCCATTTCCGGGGCGGTGTGCGCGATGGATGCTAAGTTGGACAGACCTGAGCATGCCAGGCTGGGACAACACGGTCATTCTGCTCTTCATGAGGCTCTCGCACCTACGTTGATTCACCGATGGTATAAGCGACCAGAGGCTTATGCAAAGGCATCGGAGCATGCCACAAGGGCAGAAGATGGAAGGAACGACGCCTGATGTATCACATGTATGGCATGCCATGGCGATGCGACATGCGTTGTTGCAATTCACTCGGCATTTCTCGTCTGGGGAGACAGGACGGGGAGACAGGACGCATAGCAGAACACGTTACCGGTGCTACGGGGACTCATTGAGTTGCTGCATAACCTGCGAGCCTAAGCTCCGCTACTGCCTGGAATGTTCGAGCACTGGGTTTGCGTCAGGTATTCAATCTCGTAATGAGGCCAAGTCGTACCTCCATGAGAGGGCCAGGCGATGACCAGGCACTTCTGAGAATATTTCTTGCGCTTCCAGAACGAAGCGCCTCCCCTTTCCGGATTGCGAGCAGATTCAATGACAATCTACCTCAGCCTGAGTCATAGGGTATACATTTGAGCGTGGTTCGGGAGCACACTCAGCGGAACTGAGCTGACGAAGACATACTTTATTGTCTTTCTGACTCTGGACGTGCGTGTTCTGACTCGTGCAGTTCGGCACCAACGGCTTGGTGTTGCAGCAGGAACCGCGACGTCTTCAGCGGGAAAAGAAGCCGACAAGCAATGTTATGGTTGGCTACCGAAGACGGCTTCAGGCGCTCACCGAGCAACTAGTGAGAGAAGCGGAGCGACGCCATGCTAGAACCTGGCGCTTCGTTCGAAGGCACTGAACTTGCAGTTCCTGCTTCTTGCGGGGATCCAAAGAGGCTTCTAGCACACCTTCATGGACTCATAGTGAGAGGTGCCGAGGCCCGCAGTTATTAATAGCTGATAGCTGCAGCTACGTTGCGTCCCATCATGGAATACCTGAGGGCGTGAGCAATACAATAGCCTATTCGTCAGGCTAGCACAGCTGCACGCAACAAGCCCTAACATGGTTCGGTAGCTCTCTTGATGTCTAGTCGCATTGATACAGCAGCGACTCCTTCTGATCTCGTCATATCATGGCTGATTTGACAGGTGGTTTCCCGCGAATCGGAACATCGCGCTTACATCTTGGTGCGAGCAATGGCCGTAAGCAGCTGAAAGCAGAGAACAATAAGAACGGGCGTCATCGGGAATCACGACTGACCCCAAGTTGATAGCACCCGAGATGGCTGTCCGACCGCCATAGCAGCAGATAATTGCGAGGTCAGACAGGAGACGGAAAAAAGATGAGGGAGGACGACTCACCGATGCCCGCAGACGGTCACCGAGCGACGGTGGTTGCCACGAAGCGAGTCACCTTCCCAAAGCGGTCGCGAATAAAGAAGCAAAATCGGCAGATCTGGCAACGCCACAACTGACGCCCCGATCTCAAGTGATCGATCACGGTACGCCGCCTCCCGCCGCCACGGCGCCTTGCCACAACAGACAAAACGCCATCTCAGATACACCGCATAGGCGCTGACTCAACACGACCTGATGAAACACCGGAAATGAGAGGCCGGGCCGTCATGCGAGGCGCAACAATAAGAATCGACGGAAATGGAAGGAGCAGGAGGTCGCGGCGCCATGGCGCAGGCCGGGAATTCCATGAGGTCAGGCCCCAATTTGAGAGATTAGCTCGCCCCGTAGGCGTCCGTGGCCATTCGAGCATGTCGTCCCGGATTTTCAAAGGCGTGGCATCGATGCCCGGGCAAGAAACAATACCTGTTCTGCAGCCGAAGTTCAGGATAGGAGGCAGCGAAGAGCATTGGCAACGTACAAGACCTCAAGCCAGCAGGCCCTTCTATGCAGGTCACAGGCAGCTGGGGAGCAGGATGCGATGTCCAGCCTTTCGTCCTGGGTACCACGACCACGCTTCTGGCTTTCCGAGGCTGGGAAATCAGCTGCGGCACATCAAAGGAGCACATGGGGTCCAGAATCAACAGCGTCGATGGTATCTGACAAAGTTGCAAGATTGCCTTCGCGCCCCACGCATTGCAAGACAATAGAGACGTCCTCATCAGGAACTCGCGACAGCCGGATATGGTCGCAGGCGTTCCCGACGGAGCCCTCATCGAGGCATCCTCCTCGCCCCTGTTATTGTTATGCGCAGAAGAGGGCTGCGAGGATAAATACGCTGGCGAGAAGCACGGCCCTGCAGCGACTCAACCAGTTCAGAGCTAGTCCAGTCCGCGAGACACTCAACGCGCTCTCACCGCTTCTTGCGCTCTCAAGTCACTCTCCCATCCCATCACGAGCTGCAATGGACGCGTTCTTCGACATCGCTACCCCCGTCCCTGCCGAGGAGACCGAGCAGGTTCCCCGCAACTACGACACCGGCAGTGGAACCAGCAGCGGCAGTTGCACGATTGCCTAAGTGCCTCGCTCGTATCGTACGTCATCATCTTCCATGAGTAGAGCGCGAAAACTGATGCGATAGCAGATCAAGAGCAGGCTGTACTCACCCATCTTCTTCATGACCAGCGCACCTTCGACATTCGCGCACCCACCCAGTTGCAACCCCTTCGTTCTTTGGCGCATAACTTATTTCGTTCACATGGAGAGCCTGATGAGGTAGAAGGAGAGCTCATGGGCGTTTTTGTACTTTGTCCTGGGACCACCCAGTTGACGCGATTACGACTAGCGACGAATTATCATGACTGCGATTATTTGAGCACTACTACAGCCATTGAACGGGAGACTACGCACCGAAGCGATAGCTGTCATTATAATCTTCATGCACGAAATCGCGTTCGCTTCAAAATCGAACGCGGTGAGTTAGATCCCTGCAGTCCACGACAGTATCGGAGCGTGCAGGAGTTCGTGGGTGCAGAGACACCGCGAAGCAGAAAAGTATGTTATAGAGCGTGGATTACAGCGTGTTTAAGTACTGATAAGAAGTAAAACCAGCAGAGTCCGCTCTGGATGGCAAGAGGCACTTGTGCTGAACGTCTTGATGGAGAAGACATGAAGGTTGCATCCAAGTAACCGCGGCCAACCAGACGCCCATGACGCATTCGGGCGTCCCCATGCAATCGTGCGATCTGAACCTCTCTGAGGCGCTGTGCTTCCCCTTCCACCACGACTACTGTCTCACCTGCAGCCACAAACACAATCTAGATACTTTTCCTGTCGAGGAAAACATGGAGGGTGAAGCGTCGACCTCAAGCACTGCACCACGAGGCCGTGGTCGAGGGAAGTCGCGAGGGGGCCTCGGAAAGTATCTCCGCGCGCGAGGGCGCGGTCGTGGTCGAGGGCGTCCAGCGGAGTTCGGGAAACGACTACTACTCGAGGGCGAGATGCCAGATGAGATGGACGAGGAAGAGATTGCGGAGATGCAGCAGAAGTACTCGAGGAGGCAACTTGGGACGAATGTTGATCGGTACAAAGAGCCAGAACCAGAGCTAGACTCAGAAGGTACGTATATGCGCCTCACACTCTACCGGTGGCGCATCATATTATGGTCAACAGGAGAGGAAATTGTTGAACCCGAAGTCGACCTGTCGGCTTTCCTTGAACGACAGCGACTCTCGATCCCGGAGACGCCTGCTCCCCCGCTACCAGAGGAAGACCCAGAGATAGACGCGAGTGTCGCTACTATCTTGCCAGGGCGGCAGGGGGAAGCCTCGCACTCGAAGAAGGGAAAGGTGCAGCACATTGAGTGGGACGAGTCGCTGGAAGAGATGAGCAGAGAGAAAGCAGCGGCCGAGGCGAAATGGGGTGAGTCTCGTCGCAACTAGCGCCTCGATCACACATTCATTCGGCGTGTGTTAGACTTGAAATCGCGCTTCAGGGCTTCCGCTGCGAAACAACGTGCGACGTCTGCTCCAAGAGGCAGAGGAACGAGGGGAAGCAAACAGCATGGTACGTTCCGACGACTGTTTCTCTGCCCTCTCTCGTTGAACCCATCGGCGCAGATAAGATAGTCGAGGCCCCGCCGCTTCCCACTGAGAAACAGCCGAAGTCAGAGAAAGAAGACATGCAAGACTTTCTCGATGACCTTCTCGGATGATCATCTACACTGAGCCTGTTTCCCTGCGCGACATATGCTTTCCGGTCACTCGTGCTTCATCCCTAGGCTGCATCTCTCTGCCTGAGGATTCCCACACTCGGACGCGAAGACAGACAAATGCAAGTACATCGAGGATGTCATCAGCGGGCTCTGCCCAATCTACGAAATACAGTGAGGATGGACATCTCCGATCCCGATAAAAATACTGGAGAACAAAGGTGTGGTGCAATTATGATGCGAGGGCTATAGTCAAAGGAATGTTCAGCGCGAGATTCAGCAGGGGTATAGCTTTGGCGGTACAAAATACAGTGGCACACGAGCAGGGCGGGCAATAACGATACAGTGAACCAAGCGAGCGGCGGTAGGATGTTTAACGGGGCGTCGCGAACGGGAGGCGTTGCGGATCGTGGTATCGGGGCGTGTGTGTAGCGGCGTCTAGGGCGACTCGGCGACCTCCGTCACTTCTTGATGCATTGCGACGCATATCGTGGTGCCTTGTACTGGTGCGGTCGTCTTAGACGGAGATGCAGGTATGCATATTGATGCAAAAGGCCTATGATTGCGCGGGACGACGGTGGCGGCGGTGAGGGCATAGGAGGGCGTATCCGGCGATAGGGGCGGTAAGGAAAACTTCTCGGATGGAGCCTTGGGAGTTGCGGTCACTGCAGATTCAAGAACTGTGAGCGTAGTGGAGGTGGTGGCAGGGGAGTCAATGGCCTTGTCGGTGTCGTCATAGACGGAGGTAGAGGCGAGTCCCTTCTCGACATCGTAGTCCACGTCAATGTCGATCACACTGTCAAGGAACGATGACGAGTACGATCTTGGTCGTGGGGAGCGCTTTGGGGTTCGAGGGGAATACGGAGGTAGGGTCTCTTCTGATAGTACAGCATTCTTCTCTTTCCCTCCCAGGCTGTAATGGTCACATCACTACACCTCCTCAGAAATCTATCAAAGAACACGTACCGGAAGGCCTTCAACGCGGACTTGGACTTCTCGGATGAAGGGTAGAAACCCAGTCGTTTTGCAATGGCCCAGAAGGCGAGCTTGTAGTTACGACGTGCCTCTTCAGCGAATCCGAACAGGGCAAAGAACAGGAAAGCAGAGCCAGGATATATCCATCGGCTCATTTCCACAGAGATATAGAACGGACGGCTATACATCCACGCGATTGCGGGGAACTTGCCGACGTACGCAAAGTCGTAGTGCGCATTGGCCCAGGAGATATATGGTGCGATGGGTACGTCGCCATTGTTTATGATGATGCTGAAGACGCCTAATGGAATTGTGCAAGTCATCTCAACGCAGCATAGGAGCATCAGCCGGAAGTACCGGCTGCTCGTGAGCGCGCTGCTGTTCGAGAGTAATTGGCTGAATTCCGCTCTCCGGCGCCAAAATGCGCGCAGCGTCAAACCTGGGGGGATTGCGTTCAAACATGAAGAGCGACGGTATGATTTCGCTGACTTACTGGCATATACGAATGATATGCAGCCAAGTAGAACTGGCCACATGAATACCAGTGGATATGCTGGCGGCGTGTTCCATATGACTGGCATGCATCCAACGTCTTCCAGGATGTTGTATCTGTGACCTGATCCCGACGTGAGTACGATTGCATTACGACCGGGATTGATAACCTTACTGACCCTGTACGACGACATCTGTTGGACGAGAATGAGGAGCGTTCAGTTGACTTGGCAAGTTTCTACAATTGACATGCTCACGTAAGATCATGACCAGAGCAGGAACCCCAATAGCAATTGCCATATCTTCAAATACAGCACGGCGTTTCTACAATGAGTTACAGTGAGTGCACGACCTCGTAGACAAATGGAAAGACCGCTTACCTGGCCTCGGGTTATCGTTGCGGCGTTCATCGATGAGATTCTGTACAGACGTCTGTTGATGCACAGTGACGACGCGGGGATTCCAATGCCTGCGCCGATAAGGAACTTTGTGGCTGATGATGGTCAGCAAGGTCATCTGCTGGTATAACGACTGGACACTCACAAATGTCGCACCAGATGGGTGCGGGGTCGTTGATGTTACCATTCCAGACAATGGAATCTATAAACTCTACGAGACTGGCAAGGGACACCCAAATCATGTAGAGGCACGTCCCAGCATTCCATCCTTGGAGATGCCATGGCATAGGTATTAGGCCTACAACGAAGCCAAGGAAAGCGAACGTCGGGAATAGAGGATAGGTTGTTTCACTCATGTCGAACAGTCAACAGTCGAGGAGGGGTATAGGGGGTGTACGTAGGTCGAGGATATTGACGCGTAAGCTCCTTTATTACTTTCTGTCCATTGTACGTGCTCCTGAACAATGGGAATAGAGCACAATGACCGGCGCTAATATCATCCCCTACATTTGACGCCGGTTACCCGATTAGGACCTCAATGAGAGTTGCAACTACCACGCACTTGCTAGTGTGCCAATGGCCCGGGCGAGCCGAGACCTATGGTTTTGAGCCCTTCATTTGTTTTGTTCACTGAAATTGCTTGATAGCTTCTCCGAACATCCGATCAGCCCACACTCGCCACCGGTGTTCCAGACGAGGACTGTGAGTGGCGTTGCTGGTACTTGCGATTCACCCCGAACTCTCACTATTGTCCTCCTTTTCGAGAAACTGCGGCCGCACGCTACTCCTCGGGTCTACAAATATTTGGAAGCCCAATTTCCAAAGCCTCCGTGCTATAAAGAGTATCCCCTCGGGAGGTTGGTTGCACAACGAAGACAGTACTACCACCATTGCCGTGCCCCGCGCTCGCCATACTCAAGGCCTCTTCGCCCTCCGTCATCTATAACCTTCCACAATGGACGAGCTTGCCCCAAGCGACTTCATCCTCGCATATGTACCCAGTGGAGAAGACGCCTACCAGGAATGTTTTGTTCCTGTAGATCAAGAACACATAGGCAATACGTCATCGTATTCATGGTGCACGATTGCCTGACTCGGTTGCGTCGCTGGTCGGTTCGTTCGTGCATGTCCTTTATTATTCTGCCATTTACTGAAGGGGTGCATCACTAGACGCCGCCCTGATGTACTCGCCCCTATCCCATGTATCGCTACCGACAAGACTTGATGATATTGTAGCTCCACTAGAACAGATTGTCCCACATACCTTATGGATTGGGCAGACCCCTTCGACGTTCACTACTCTGTACTTTGACGCTATATCTCCGCGTACCCCGTCCTGTCGTTCACATATTTAACGGTTAACGCTTGTTCGGCGATGCTCAGACTTCTCTGATGTCATTGATATTATTGCATTCAGCTCTTCAGCAATGTACACTGCGGACGGACAGGTTTGTTGTAGTGGCTAACATCCGTCTCACATTGGATAACTATGTCATTTTTGTTGCGGCCATGTTTGTCTGCCTAAGATTTTGATAAAAGGCGAAATGGTGCCTTTCCTGTTAGAGTTACAAACACAGTTACGTCCATTTGGCATTTTCGGTTCCAAACAAATCTGTGTGTTTGATACAATGTTAGGAAATCGTACAAAGCCCTGCCATTCTTTATTGACGGCACAATGCACACATGATGTCAGGCCGGCCACTATATCTTATGTTTGATACCAGAACAGGCAGTGAACTGACAAAATGAAAGAGCTGTGCGAGGAAAACTAACATTATATAATCACGGCATTCCAACATATTATATGATAGAGCGCCCAAAAGTCTCTATTTCGGGCCATCTCAAATAGTCACGACAAAAGGAATGTTCGACCGCCTACCATTGGAAAAGCGAATCGCACGACACAATTCGCATCATGAATCGTCCTGATTATTTTCCCGATTCCAGAATACATGAGCATGATTGAGGGGTCGAATCGTTCACAAATGGGGCCACGAAACGTATGATGATTCGCGGCGCAAAAGAGAAGGTAAATCCTGGGGTCGAAGGAATGTCATACAATGATTCATGGGCCGGAAAACAAGGCGAATCCTAAGGGAAAAGGTGTGCTCGGTCAGGCCCAGACTGACGGCGTGCAAGTTCAAATCGTACGTGCAGGCCGGCTGCTTAGGACGGCACAGGGTCAGGTGAACCCACGCGATCGCTGGACGCTCGCAGCGCACGCCGAGCTCTAGAGAACGGTAGGGCCAGGAGCCACGATTGAGCACTGATAGCAATAGAATTGAGCTGAAAGACGAGCAACTGCATCGGACATGTCCTCGATTGTTGCTCTCCTCGGCGGCCCTTTGTTGAGTGGGAGCTTCGCACCGTTCACGGAGGTCGAAGGAGAGTAAAGGACGCAAATCTGGCCGTTCGCCATGCCAGTCACAATCTACGGACGAATGTTAGTCACAGTACATGGCGAGTACAGGCTAGCGAACCTGGTTAATCTTGGAGTGCCAATAGACCTTGACAGGCATGGTATCCACTTCTAACGTATCCACTTCTAACTCTTTCACAGACTCGAGGTTGTCTTTACGCATGAAACATGAGGCGACCCTTGCCTCCTTTCGATGCGGCGCCTGCTCTTGTGACGATATACTTGTGACGATATACTTGTCGTCAGGGCTGAATATCGCGTTGGTAGTTGGATACAGCGTGGTGAGACCGTCGCGCGTAGCCACCGGTTTCTTGAACGCCCTGAGATCCCAAACTGAATGCTATCAGTTAATGGTCAAAGATGAAGGCTATGACCAGCTCACGCTTCACAGTATCATCACCACCTCGCGTCAAGACAGACCGCCCGTCTACCGAGAACACTAGAGAACCGGGTTCGGTGTTCTTGGCATGTGCACCTTCAAATGTCATATTCGGTCGCACGAAGTTTGACTTCGTCTGCCACATATGCAGCGCCCCGTCCAAGCACGCTAAGGCAAGTGAGCCCTCGGAACAACCACGCATACAGATAGACAGGCAGAACGCACCGCCTCTTATAATGCTTCCATCCGGCGAATAGCCAGACGCGGTAACCTTCGTGCGCGCTCCTCTCTCCTTCGACTTTACGACTTTACGACAATGACGGTCTTTTGCTTGCGCTTATTCTCAACGTCCCAGATTCTTGTACAAGAGTGTTCAGGCGGACCGCAGTCACGTAAATGGTCATACTCACCTGAAAGACGATGGTATGAACAAAGAGAGATCGAACGTGCAGGCCCACTGCTTAGGACGGCACAGGGTCGACGATAGTATGACCAAACACTGACTGACCGGAAGCTCTGCGCAATACCGCCAGACGATGCTTTGCGTGCGGGAGGTAGAGGGTTCGACGAATTGGAGAGGCTAAGTTGCCCCAAGGATCGGAAAGATGGACTTACATGTCCTCTGGTGTGCTGCAACGCTTCGTGGACCGAGAGTAATGTGTACCGCATTACAATACGGCATACCTGAGGCGTCATGAGGAATGATCGAGAGAAGTGTAGAGCCTCGGCTTGCCACGCACCGAGTCAAGACGACAGGGACTCTATGCTCATCCGCCACCCGGAGGAGGACGAAGCGGGCAACCCAGTCTTCGAGTCATACGCGTTTGGATCACAGAGGTGGACGGGAAATGTCCAAATGGTGGAAGGGCGTCGGAGGGCGAGCAGCGCGAGAACTTCAAACAGCAGCCCATGCGAGGGCGAACTATCCGAAAAGCGCAATGCCAATGCGCCAGGTATGGATATACAAGGACGGCGTGGTGACTAGGCAAAGGGCTGTGTGGTGATCCGTGGATGTATAGAAGTAGAAGAAGAAGACTCAATCAGGCGCAGCATGTAAGTGGAAGCGAAGCAAGGTTGCGTGCATCCCGGATATGCTGACGGCGGGTCCTCTTTCACGCACTGGCTTCTCGACTCCCGTGCGCTGGACTTCAGTTGTCTTGCTCTACATCTCCAAAGACTCCAGAGTATTGCGGCGAAGAGGAGTTGCGGATTGCGAGTCGATAGGGGCCTTGTCTGAACTGCGCGGGGCGTCGAGATGCTGACCGCGGATCAGTCATTCAACGAGGGTGCGCCAGATGACTGGAAAGGATGACCAGGGCCAGAATCGAGGACGCCTTAGCTAATTCACATCGACGGTGCAGGCCAGGACGACGGGTGGGAGCCTCCGTGCCATGAGCGTAGGCGTACGCGTAGGACGCGTACACTCAAGCGCCCATCCGCGCGAGAAAACAATATGTACATACTTGAGTCTCGAGGAGAGTGCGTCTGGACCTCGGTCAATGATATGGCTGATGCACCAAGAATTCACTTTCCGAACAGTGAATAGATTGAACAAGAGGCAAGACACCAAAGACAAAACGAGCGCAGCGACTACAGGATAGGGCCGGAAATCTATGTGAAAGGACTGGTACATCCGCGCGAATCCTACCCTTATACCACTACCCCTCAGACATCGACTGCTCGAGGACAGTCAGGAATGCCATGCGTTCCATGTAGTCTAGCTGGTGCTGTAAAATCACAATCTCTTCCTGTGCGAGTCGGAGGACTGGGTCGCATTCGCGGTCGCGTCTGGCTAATTCGATGCATCGCACCAGTGCCCAAAACACATCTTCAGAGCCTGGGCGAAGGTAGCACTTGACACGATCTTTCACCCACGTTACCACCCGAGGATTCTATGTAGCATACAATGAGCGAGGTATTCCAATAGAACGATCAGTGAAACTCACCTCACTGAAAGAGAAAGATACAGCCGAGGTGAAAATGACTTTGAGATACTCATCCTCTGCCTCTTTCTCCTCAGTTTTGATCATGACTATGAGTGCAACTGTATCATGATCGCAATGAACTATCAACAGTCGATATTATGCGGAGGCACGTACAGTAGCCACTGGGTAGACGCGCGAATACAATGCCGGCGTCGCGAGCAAAAGCGAGAGGCTCTCCGTCTTCAGAACTTTGCTCCAGGAGGCTGCTATTCATGGTGAGCCCTCGCGCAGCTAACATGATTCGGTAGCGTCTGCAAATCCTTCTGGTAAGCATCAAGTGCTGCGACTCGGAAAGTATAATACCGGGCATCACTCACTGGTCTTCCGAAGAGAATGAACCCTGCGTCACCGACAGATACTTCGTCCAGGGTGCTTGGCGGACGTCAAACGAGGACGGTTGTTCGCTGGCCAGAAGGGAGACAGAGGTCGACACAGAGGACATGATCCTAGGTGGTGATGTCGTGTATCGGAACCGACCATCGCCTTTATACCCCGCAGATCACACTCACAATGCAACCTACAGAAGATCTGCATTGGTCTTCGCCAAGACGCACTCGGTTCTGCGGCTTACCTATTCAGTGTACCATAGTTTCCTGGTGATCTCAGACACACACAACCAGCTGGCACGGGCACTTGGGCAATGTTAGAACTTGACGGGACCAGCCATGCATGATCAATGGGTCCGCTTCTCGGTCATTGACATACCGGGACTGCTGAAGGGCAGAGAACAAAGTGGTCAGGGGTAATATTCCCATCCGGGCAAAGATTCCCATATATTAGTCGTGATTTCTGTTCGTCCGAATATCGTCAACAATCGAGCAAGAGAAACTCGGGAAGTCAGGCGGCCTTGGGGTATGGTGTGCTCTACAAGGAGGTGGAGAATGAATGCAAACCGGCTCGAGGTGACGGATTGCGCCAGGGAAGACTGAAACATGACGAGGCTCTACTGCATTATAATTGGAGAGGCGGTGGAAATCGACTGTCTTCAAAAGCGTGTCCGGGATCATTGGTTCCACTGCGGTTGGAGGAGCGAAAATTGCCCAGCTTGAAACAGCTCTATGAGCGAGTGATTAGCTACCTCAGACAGTCGCTGCCGTGGCTGCATTGACCACTTACCCGCACGCTGGACTCATAGGTGGTGGTGCGTTGCGATGTGAAAGATTGGGGGAGTCATCGGCCAAGGGATCTCCATGTTTCACATCATTGTTAGAACTTAGACTTTCTGGCAGGCGGCGCATGCCGGTCCAGGACAGTAAACCTCAGTGAAGAGAAGCTTCTTACACTGCTGAAGATTACCCCAGATCTGTTTGTTGGACACTCTTTGACGAACTTTGCTGCGGCCTCGTTCTTCACTGGTATACCCTTCTTTTTGATGGGCAGAGACCATATGCGGGGTCATGAGCGCGGACTCCGGGCATGCACGCTTTGTGTCGTCTGATCTCTTCGTCGCCATCGCGTATCGGAATAATGTACGACTAGGGAACGGAACAAGTCGATTTCTAGATAAGCAGTGCCACAACGACGCGTTGAACGTCCCAGTTAGCTAGGGGAGAAGGGCGACGCACGGATGCACTCGTGTCTGCACATTGTTGCAGCACAACCCGGGATCGAGGCATATAACGGGCCGATCGCGCACGCTGCACTCAGCATTCAGGAGGCAGCTCTCGTGCAGTTCCTCGTTCTAGTGGTGCAGCTACCACTGCTAGGAGGTGATGGTGGCCCAAATCTACAACTAATGACGAGTCAATAATGGTCCGCCGAATGGAAAAGTTCAGAGATGGGAGCACACCTCGCAAGCAATTGGGTGGCGTAGCCTGCTCACGATCATATGAAGGAAGAGGATGCTCGCGCACTTTAATCTCGGCACTCGTGCTCGTGACGGACGCCTCCAGCGATAGTATAGTATGTTAGAGTGTGGTGAAAAGTCGTGAAAATGCCCCCCGGCGAACCGCCCTCTGCGGTGAAGCTCAGCAACGCTAGCGCCAGTGCTGCACACGTCCGAATGGATGATGCTGGTGTGTGCACTGTATTCACTATTGAAGCACGCGTTCGTGGCGAGCTCGCAAGCTCGTCCGTGATAGTGCCTGTCCGAGAAGATAAGGGAAAGGGGGTATATATACTATGAGTTTTTCGATGTATTTACCTCACGCGATTGCCCTTCGGGCATCACTCGCACCCGGGACACTCGCGCTCGACGACCGCTTTACCGTTTGTTTCAACATTCACCCAATTCAATTTCCTCTTCGTTGTTCGGAGAGCACTCAATCGTGGAGCTCACCCACTCCTGCGCAGATATTTGGATCCGTGCAATTTGCAGCTCATATGTCCGTCCGATTACGGTTCAATCCCCTGCCTACATCAAAGGTTCATAATACCAGTACTCGACTCTCGATCTGACCCCAATACTGACCCGTCTAAAGCCATTACATTGTGCACGAGCTCTATAACGCTAGCAGGCTTCGGCGACCTTCTGAATCGATGTGTCACAAAATTGTATCCTCACCACTTGTCGACGACTCTGCTATTCGCTCGTCTGCACACTGGGTTGGGAAAGGAATGACCAGAAAGGCGTAGTACTCACAGCATTCTTCTGTGCCTCCAGCCTCGCTTCGATATCCTGACGCCTCCTCACGAGGGTCATAAGTGTGTTGCGAGCCTCTTCGTGTGTAGCCTCTGAGTCTCGGAGTTGCCTTTCGGCGGCCTCTAGCTGGATTAGAAGGGCGGTCAAGGTAGCCGTGTTCGCGTCATTCTGTTGTTGGAGGATATCGATCTCTTCCATAGAGATGTCAAGAGTGCTCCTGGCTCCTTGAAGTCGGTGCTCGAGATACTGGGTTTGTGGGTTGCTCCTACGTGAGACCCACCGGTCAATTTAGCATGAGATGTGTCTTCTTGAACTTACAAAGCAATCACGGCCCAATCGTCAGATGCATCCGCTGCCGTAGTGACGTAGAAGTCCCGCAGCAAGGTTTGAACCCTGTAGCTTGCATTCCTTTCTTCAGCCGAACCAGTCAGGTCGATGACCTCTGAGACCAAAGCAGCCCCACAGGTAGGGCAACCCGGCAACGTATTCACTCTCGGCCTGAGGTACTGTTCAATGCAATCGGAGCAGAACAAATGTCCTATGTGATTAGCTCAGTCGTACTACTGACTTTCTTCCAAGAGATGAAGACGAACCACATCGGGTGCTGATCTTCACTTTGGGACTTAACGGGTTGGAGTGATACAGACGGGACCAACACAGTTCACATATGGGGTGGCTCATGATCCCGTAGCAATGGCTGACTGAGTTGGCAGAGAGACGCAGGCGAGGCAGATCGCAAGCAATGCGGCAGCCAGGCTCCCCGAGTCCCTACTTATACAAGCACGCGGGATGCGCCGGCGGCGAGCAGTGGATGACCGAGCAGAGTGAAGAGAACCCGTGTCGCCAGGAGCGACCGTTGTTGGGTCATCTGATCGTCGATTCGGGCCTTGCAAATCACATTCTCCGGCGGAGAGGAGAAAAAAAAGGGACCAGTATGCAGAATAATGTCACACACGAATCACGATCAGGTTGTTACAGTATGTTATGTATTATGGCTGCGGCATCTATCCGTCCAAGAGAAGCACCCCGAGCACGGCCCCGAGCATTAAACCAAAGATCACAGGCCCGACACTGGTATCAACTTGCGAGGATTCGAAGAGCTCTTCTCTCGACTCAGCCGATCCAGTGCGTGTCGCCGACTCAATCCTGTCGACCATGTCGCCTCCGCTGCCAGTGAGCGACGCTACTGAGTAGCTCGGAGCGGTTCGGAGAGTATCTTCGCCGTCAGAGCGGTTTTCAAAATCATCTCCGGTCGAAATGGACCCATCGGTCGCAGCATTTTGACGCAAATCCCAGACTCGGTGCACGTCCCTCACGATGATTCCTCTTTCCACTTCCACTACAGCCACAGCGTCTGCCATGACTCGGAAGCAAACCATGAAGTCGAAGAATGCTTTATCTGTCAGGAAGGTTGCATAGCACCAGACACCCCTGGTCCGCCACTCAACCGTCCGCAATATCTTTGCATAGAAAATCCAATGAATGTGCGATCAATGATCTCGAGGGCCCAAATGCTCACCTGCCAACCAATTATCCTCGTGTCTAATTCGATCACTGCAAACTCGAGGAAGTGAGGGGGGGCCTCATTTTCGTGACTGATCACGACGACTAAAAGACGCGTGGCAAAACGGGAACACGTCAGCAAGATGCGAAGATACCTCGCAAAAAGGCCCACATTTTCCACACCACAGTCGTGCAAACACCACCTCAGATGAGCGTGAATCGCCTTCTTCTTCGAAGAGTAGCTCCTCCCCGTTGCCAAAGTTGACATCGATCACAGGGCCTTCAAACAAAATTTGACCGTTCCTACCGCGAGATTGAGTTCCTCAGTCGGGGAGAGTCAAATGCCGATATGCGCAACCCACCTCGAAAAGTCCATACTAGAGAATGATACCAGGCGCGGCTGGTCAATGTTGGCTGTGCAGTGGTCGAGGCTACGCCGAAGAGCGCATTTATACCTGAAGTGGCAGGAATCTAGTCAATAGATCACAGACACCGAGAGCACGCGGCTGTGTACATACCGGCGAATATCTCACCGACTTCCGCACACAACTACGTCTCTCTCTACAGGACAAGATCGGCAATGAAAGAGTGGGAATACGTATACTGATCTCGAAGGTCCATGCGAAGGTCGCACGGGCGATATGAAGATGGCCAGCTTGAGCTCTATCATTTAGGAATATACATCTGACGCCGCTTCCTGACGATTTTGAAGTCCGGTCATACAAGATTGCCCCTTCACTGTGGCATGGCGGGTCATCTGTGTCACTCCCAACGGCGTGGAGCCGTGCGCCGGCCCAGCCTGAGTGGGATCAGTTGTTCTATGGAAGCCTGAGCATGCGTGTCGAGCCAGATGCTTCATTGAAGACGTGTTCCATGTCTGGCTAAGTATTCCGGAGCGTGAGACACACGGAGGGTCAGAAGAAAGCGCTGAGGGAAACCTTCGCCGGGTGGTTGGTTTGCATCCCGAGTATGAGAGACAAGACATAGTAAGATTGAATTTTGATACCTTGAAGTAAGTCTCCCGATTCTGCAGGGGCACCCACGCTGCTAAGCCTTTTTTGCAACCTTCTGTCAGCAATCTCCGACAAGCCAGCCAGTGCACAGGGGGTGAGGACATAGCGAGGAAGCGGCATGACTGATTGGAGCAAAGATAGCGGGAGAAGCCCCGAGAAGATCATCGTGAGGAAATCACCAGTGGGGATTGAGCCCGCGATACGGAGAACGCTGACTCGTGAATAAAGCATCATGGACGGTTATGACCCTATAGAATTCGATTTTTCAATTGCTAGTCTTTGGTTGATAAGGCTGTTCAACGGGCCGAGCGCCAGAAGTGGAGGAAGGCAGCTGAGGCGACGTCATGCCAGAATCAGTTTTCACCGCGAGGGCCGCAACCGCATCAGTTGTGTCGGACCCCAAGTACTAGTGAGAACGGCGGTAATGACTGCACGCCACTGAGCATTGCAGTTCTCCGACGGTCGCGTACCAGACACGGGGAAGTCGTTAGCATGGTGCTCTGTGAGTATGTAGTGCGGCGCCTAAGTTATCTTCAACTCGAGTTCAAGTTTAACGTCACGCACGTTTCGCGACCTCGGGTGTCTGTTTGCCACAACAGAGACTCCCAAGAACACTTCGGTTAACATGAGTAGATCTATAATATATAAATAATGTATGACAGGCGGAGAGTTATAGCAAAAGAGCAAGAGATAGCAGCGACACATGTGATGTCAGAGAGAACGAATAAAGCGAGAGATGCGAGTCAAAGCAGGGGGAAACAACAACACACGTAACAAGATCACAAGCATGGACAGCGTACCGCGAAGGACACATAGGAGAGCAGAGCGAAAACATTACCAGCCTACAAAATGATAGTCATCTGTCCAGATGCGAGTCGCCTGCATGCGCTCACCCTCTACCCGGTTCCCGTTTTTGCTGCTGGAGTCACCAGTATTAGACAGGCTATTCTTTTTGTAGCCCACCTTGTAATTCCGGCTGACCTGGCGCTCCCAAAGGAGGTTCCGACGCAGACTCTCTGACAACTCCGTGGAGAGCATCCGTCGGCGCGTCGTCCGAGGCGTCATAGGTGGGATCGGCGCTGGTAGGTTGTATGGGTGCATCAGCGGTATAGGTGTGGTGAAAGAGTTGGTGGGAGGCTGGGCGTGCGTGCTCGAGTGTCGCCGGCTCAAGGCTGCAAGCGCCACAAGCTTTTGGTGTGCTAGGCTGTGTGAGACCTAAATACCGTTGTCCGTGTTCTCGTCCTCGCCATCTGACTCCTCCAGCTCAATGTTCCGCGGGCGGCGCGTTGCGCACATGTGCTCCTTCACCAAGGTGTGAGGACGCGTGGGCAGTGCCTGCGTAAAGACCATCGCCATCTGGGGCGGCGCGATAGAGGCTTTCCTTGTAGTCGACGAGGCCGACGAGCCACAGGCTTGACGATCGTGCTGAATCCTATCTTGGGAAGAGAAATCACGGCAGAACCGATGATTCGTTGAGAAGACGTTCGGATATGGCTTCAGCAGTCGCGAGAGCAGGCTTGGCTTCGGGCGCGGTAAGTCCGTGTATGACCGTCGTGGCATCTTCACGAACATGCCCCGCTGTCGCTGCACCTCCCCTGCCGCCTGCTGTATTAGCTCCACCACTCGGACCTCCACTTCCGGCTCTGGTTCCGCCTTGCGCTGAGGAACACTGTCATCCGAAGCAGACGCCCAGTCATCTTCTGAGCCAGTTACCGCATATACTGAAGGCGAGCCATTCGACGAGATCGCGCCAATGTCGAACGCGGAGGCAGTTGCCGTGGCGACGTCACTACTTGTCCCTATGTGCGTACTGGACACACCGGGCCGCATGTTTGCTCCAAATGCTAATGTAGGCATTTCAGCGCACCGGGTAGCCCCCTTGCTCATATACGCGTGAGCCTGCTTCAGCACTGAGCGTCCGCCGATCTCACAGGTCCCTCCCTGTGGTCGTTCGCGGTGGAACGGAGTTGACATTGTGTGACTCCCGCTATATGCTACGTGCTCTAGCGCCTGTTGAGTGGCCTGCATGTCGTGTGATGCTTCAGGTGCAGAGGGCAGTGTGAGGAACACCTTTTGGGGAGCATTCGCAGGTAATGAGGGCGCAGCGGCAAAGCAAGGCGGCACCTGCGGAGAAGCTGGAGGAGTGGGACGTAGGGTTGGGTTCACCAAGATCACTGTTGAATGTTGAGGCGTCATGGATGAAGGGGTATTGGGAATTTGCACAGATATGATCGGGTGTGAGGGCGTAGAGCAATGAGAAGCCAGGGGCCTCGGAGGGACAATAGGTTTGACTGTCCCCGGGGTCCTACTTGTAACAGCAAGAACGGTGACATTCTTTGGCAAGATGTCAGCGATGAGACGGCCGACTTGTACTACGTGCTGGGTTGGGCGATGTGCTGGAACACTGGCGCGATTCGCGTGTCAATTGGTGGTCGACGTATCGAGGCAAGCCACATACCTATGTGCGGAGTGTGCCTGGAGGTCGGCGACCGCTCGAAGCATGAATTGCGGGGACTCTAGTGCTCGATGATCTCAGTCGCGGGGAAGAATATGGACGACTGTGACGCACCAGGCTCACGTGCTTTCTCATCCTCCTTCGGGACAGGCGTGATATGGATTGGGACCAGGCACTTCTGAGATATAGGCCGTAGCAGAATGCCTCGCGAGACAAGAGTGTGCGGTGCTGCGACTTGGCGGTACCAAAGTCTCCATGTCAAATTTTCGAGCCGCTGACCGTCTTCTAATGATTCTTTGCACCTTGGAAATACTTAGTGAATGGTAAGTGAGATAGACGAGAACACACAGGAAGAGCAACCCACATGTCCAGAGGTCCAAAAGGGCCTCCTCCCCTTCGAGCTCACGAACGACGTCAGTGACGACCGAGAGAATGGGCACGGGAAGGCCCAGTGTCATGGCGGAAGGGCGAGAGAGGAAGTGGGCGCCACTGTGGCGTGCATAGACTCCTCTGTCGCGTACATAATACCTCGCCGGTACTAGTCCTGAACCCGCACGACCCTGAGAAATGTACCGTACATCCACGCGCCTGCACAATAGGCGTGATGTGAGTACTCCCAATTCAGAAGGGACGACATCATCGACATTTAAGGCACAGGCATGCATGAATTGCTCGAGCATCGGGTGCGTACATCACTTGACATCCCGTGATTGAAGCGAGCGCAGAGTAATCCGAAGGGTACGGAATGGAGCCCAGGAGGATGTGGCTTACCAAATCGGCATGATGCGCTGGGTTGAGTGGCGCAAGGAGCCTAGCTCAGAAATACGAAAGTCACTGGAGTGCCACATTGTCGAAAAGCTGCGTGGCAGTCGAGAATGAGCCGAGTGGTTTGTCAGTGCTAGTCAGAACAAACAAAGCCAGTGCCAACTTGAATAGGTCGTATTACCGCCTAACCACCATATCGGCAAGGCCGCATCGCGCCCAGATATTGAGTGCAGGAATACTCATAGCATATACAATTCACAGAAATATGCTAGCTTTATCGTGACTATCCTGGCACAAGAAATGCTGGGACGTGGTTACAATCGGACGAATGGTTCATAATTATGGCACGTATATGCAATATTTAGTGTAACAGAGGCTGAGAACTGCGGGCGCGGAGACGGGTCCAACAACGAGTAGCACGGTAGTACATAACTACTGGTATATATCGACGTTCATGTCAGCATTCACAGGCTCGAGGGTACCATCCGGGGTGACAGCTACGTTTGGCCACTGGTATGGGTCAATGGGTAAGGCTTGGAGTGCGGCCCAGAAATGGATTTGAGCGTGATACCAGGCCGCTTGAGCACTTTTGAGCCCGATCATGAAGGCGCAAGTGAGCGTGACGAATGTCGGGCCATTCGGGCGGGCTTCCAGCACGAAGTGGTGCTCTTCCAATCCGTCCAGCCAAGCCAAGAGCTGCATGTTCTACGATCTGAGGGTGAGGCCGACTACAGCTATCATGAAAGTAATACAACACGTACGTCGGAGCTGAACGTCCGCCAATAGTGTTTGAAGGGAGAGACAAATGACCGCGCACGTTCAAAGTGGTCAACGACGAAGATGGCAACTGGAGTAGCCCCAGTGAGCACGCCTCGAAGGGAAAGACAGCCTGGATGTGAGAACAACTCACATTCATTGGGCTGGTACTCTATGATGGCAATGGTACACCATACCCAGCATGTAGAACTGGGGAGGACGCAATACCGACCGGTAGCGATGAATCTCACCAAAGTGATGTCAAGGCTAAGAAGTAGTAGCCGTCATCGCGGTTAAATCATAAAGTATCGCGTCCGGCGGGCTGTACTCACCCAGAATTCATCTTGCAAGCAAAGTGGAGTAGATTGGGTGGCGTGGAGGAGCTGAGACGGGGAATGGGCTCGAAAGCGTCGAACACAAACTGCTGGATGCCAGTGACAGCTTCGCTACGTCCTGATATACCAGACTGTCAGTGCCACTCGGACTCACGATGAGGACAACCTACCATTGTTCTCTCCTCAGCTCCGAGTGGTGTCAAAGGAGGCCTTGCTGAGCAGGTGGGATGACGCGCCGTACCGCAGGAGGGCGCGAAGGAAGCACTCATGCGCCGCTACGAATGTCGACATGAGGTAGCCACGGTGTACTGAGACGTGGGAAGGTAGATTGAAATATTGCTTAAAAGATACATTTCTGTTGATTGAGAGATTTGTTGACCATCCTCTGGCCCAAGTAGTTTCGCTAATCTCGCCGATCCGGGCACGGAGGTGAGTGCGATGTGCCGAGCCCCAATTATGTTGAGGTCCACGGTGTTAGACAACACCCCTGCCATATTCAGCCTCAAAAAACGAACGCATGATGCAGCTGTACGGTGTATACTTCCTATGAGCGAAGCCCTATGATAGTAGCGTGAAAACTTGGCAATTCACTGGCGATTCACTGGCGATACGCGCGCTTGTCTGATTTGAGGTTTTATCCAATCGCGCAATAACGGGAGCTATGAATCCTGACAATGCCTAGCTTCCAGTTTCAACTCGTGTCTCACGCACTGTGTCGCAAGGTACCCCTGTCGTTACGCCATGAATGCTAGTAGTTGCTTCAACCCGAGGGCGGTGTGCTGGCACGTACCAAGGGACAAATCCATAACGGCCCGTTTCCATAATACCTGCCGTGCATTTTGCAGTGCATTCACTTCGCTCATCGATAGCTGCAGCGCAGTCCCACATCACCGGGCAATTTGTGCTGTGGGACCTAATAGAGGGTCATAAACAATGTTACATACTAAATCAGGCAAGATCCTATCGGGAGGATGATTCCGCTCCCCTCTTTCGTAGGGCTAGCCGCCGCCATCGGCGTTGTACTATTCGCTTGTGTGGCTCCATTCAAACCCGTCCTCACCAACTCATGGACCTGCTCCAACGTTGCCACCCTCAACGATGCATCGGAAATTAGATCCTGCACCTCGCCGCATGTGCTACTGATACATGTGCCGCCGATATTACACTTCTTGAATACACGGTTCGTGGATGCATCTCAATTTCAAACTGACTAGTCCATCGTTTGTGCCCGAGCCATCGGGAAGATATTTCTATGTTTTTGTCGCATGCCGATCGTATAGAGTTGTTGCATCAACGAATCTGAAATTAAGAGCTCATCCGACGAAGAAAACCCCGATGCATTGTGGTGTGTGTGTGGTGCATGCCTGCTGAAGGTACCAGTACTGACATCATGCTTGTAGGCTGATCCGAAGCGGGTAAGCAATGGACACATCGCCCTTCTGCATACGACAACGCTGGAAAAGGTATAGCACAGATCATGCTGAACCCTGTGCACAGGGCGCCGTCTATGGCGAAAGCGGACACGAATGACACTTGTCGGGTATTCTGTATGTCCCCCACATAAAGATTCTGTCTAATCACGAATGGTGAATGCCGATGCACGAATGGCTATCCCGAGCCTCCCCCTAAGTCACGCGTTCGGAACAGGGCTCACTATGAGCGCTATTACCATACTCTGGCAGCTCTCTGCACCTGACGGTGGCTCCGTCGGATGAAGATGCAAGCCCTTGAATAATATGGGACCCTTTGAGAATGTGAGTTCACCTAGCACATTGAGGCCACGCCTACGGAACGCGTCTCGCATGTTCGAGACTGCCTGCAGAAGTACGCAAGCGGACACGTTCATTCAGATCAGTGGCACTTGAGCCTCGCGCCCGCTAAGAAGAGCCGCGTTATCGCGAGTCTGTAGATGCTTACTACGCGTGTCACTGAGTGTTTCATTTGCCGCAAATTGAGCAGCCCTTCTTACTCCTGCGCCGGTCACGGTGGAACCCGAGGCGAAACGGCGACGCTACTGTTGGAGCTCATGGAAAGGCAGTTAGGTTAGTCTGACACCAGTTCCTAAAGGTGTGTGCTATGTTCATGCCGTGCTGAACGTGTACGGTGAAGAGGACGGTGGCTCCAAGGGGCGTGCAAAGACAATTCCATAGAGAAAGCTAGGTAACTGATACACACGCCGAAGAAAACTCCAAGCCCTATACGACGCTGCAAGTATCATGACGCCGAAGTACCATCCAGTGGTAAATGGGGTAGCTTTAATATCTCGTATGAACAACATTGGTTGTTGTTCGAGTGAAAACACGACCGAACAATGCAAGGTACATAAGTGCAACTGTGTGCTACAAGGGAATTCAGCGCCGTCAGCGGCCGGAGAGGAGAGTTTCAAGCAGTAGCACTACTCCGTCACCTGGCTTCCGCGCCCTCACCCTCTTGGCCTGGTACAGGAGCTCAACTACATGCCTACCGGAGTACTGAGCGCCAATTCCCTCTGCAAGTAGAGCTGCCTTCTGTTCGAGATGCTCCTCAAGTGCAGCCAGCTCACGCCCGCTATCTGCTAGAACAGAGGTGATTCGCTGAACCGCAGATAGTAACTCCTCCACGTCGTAGCGGGCCAGGGAGAGGCCCGATAGAAGGTCTCTGCACTGGCTTCCGTCGAATACGGGGGTGCGCAACAACCTGAGCATAGGCGCTGCTCGGTTGAGGTGTGTCGGGCGACAGAGTCTGGAAACGTGATCTTCAAACCGATCAAGATTCTCGTTCAAGAGGGTGAGCTGGAGCTGATTTGCAGCAATGTCCGTTGCAATTCGAGCGAAGGATGATGCCATCTCGTGACGAACGGATGCGAAGAGTCGTGATACAACCCACTGCTCAGATGGATAGAGCAAGTATATGGGAAAGGTGTGCGAGGCTGAGCGTACTCGGTCCATAGCGCCGATCGCGGAATGAGTGGTGTAGCCCACCCTATCAATAGTACGTTCAATATGCAGTCCAGCTTCCGGGAGAAATTCAGACGTACCACGTAGACATGTCATGTATATCTTTGTAGAGGCGTAGGGCCTCGTATGTCGCGTTGATATCACCACCCACAAGGTCAATGGCCGTGGTCGTCTCTTCCCTATTGGTATCGCCAGTGGTATCGAGTAGGTAGAATTCCGCCAGGTAGACGAGTTTATGTACCAGGCCGGACAAACGAAAGAGAGTCGCAGGATAATGCGCAGTCTCGTGCAACGCCTCCGCTACCCACGAGCCCTGCACCTTCACGAGCTGCAAATGATCGTCCCACCCGATGCTTGTGCCTGGCTCGGGGATGGAGCGACAGACAGGGAACACGAGATTTGCAGCGGGAATGGTACATAAAGCAATTTGAGGCGACGATGCCTGGCTCGCAAAGAGAGCGGAGACGGACATGGAAGCGCCGCGTATGCTTCTGACAAACGCAGCGCGGGTGGATGGTAAGGCGCAGAACACCCCAAGTAACAGAAGGGCCGTCGAAAGCTGGATGCCACTGTGAATACCCGGCCACTTACGTACAGACAACCATAGAGCACTCACAAAGACAGGTTTGACGGGGGGCATCATCTTCCAGAACAGAGATGTTAGTGGAGAACACGTCGGCGCTGTCGGCAACTGGGCGTGCTGAGGGACGACGTCGCCCGTTGCTTTAACAGTATTCCTTTGGGCACCCTTGCGACGAGGCACTACTCCACGCATCAGCATATCCACAGGTTGTTGATATTATGCAGCGCGTTACCTGGAATATGCAGCTCGACACCGTGCTCGTTGTATTTCTGAAAATCCTGCACCTCAGGATTCAAGCGCACAGATCGCCTTAGAGTCGCGGCTCGATGAGGGGAGGAACTGGAGTTCGACAAAGGGGAGGAGCTAGCATTCGACATGATCAAGGAGCAGAGACGTTTCGGTGCTAAATCGTACGCACTGATGTTTGGTCGTACGATCTCGAGCCTTATGGTCTCCCTCCGTACAACGGGGATCTCCCTGGCGGTGGAGGTTTTGGAAGCTTCTTCGTCAATCGGCTATCAGGGAGTGCGTTTGCCTCCCGTCTACCGCGAGTTTACACCTCGGAAATAGTCCGCTGAGACCAGGCTGTAATGGAAGGGTGAACGGGAAACGCGGGTGGTTTGCAAAGTGCCACGGACGGTTCTAGAATGACTTCGATTATGTGAAAACCATTCAATAGACTTCCGTGAGGTATGATAAGCCATCATCGCTCGCCACCCTGAATGGCGGGCACGACATGAGGCGGTCGCACTGCGTCAAGTACGACTTGCTAAGCGAATCGTCGCGTGTTAAAGACGTCTGATTGAATGAGGGGCAGATTGGATATACCAGGGCTACGTACCGTGTGCCTGACCACGGAATGGAAGTCTTTGTTCTACTGAATACCGGCGGAGAAACCCCTGCAATGGTACGGTTGGGAAGTGGCGCCTGCCAGGGGGCACCACAGCATTGACGCGCAATCTTAGATAGAGTGTGGTTGGTGAGTCCATGCTTGTAACGCGTGTTCGACACAAAAACGGAGGTACTACCAATCCGGGAAAGTAAAGATTTGCTTCGGTCGCACGTGCCTTTTCATTACTGCGAGTAACGCCGATCGCGACTTGTATAGCGGGTGCTTACTCCGAGTCCCGCCCATTGGAAGAGGCTATGCATTTGAAGGGCTCATAGTGTGACTCAGGGGCATGGGGCCGCGTACAAGTCAAATAAACAAACGGTTTTTCATCACGACCTCAGCGATCCAGCGCTATTAGTTGTACAGGCAGTTCGGAGACACGGGCGTATACCGTACGATTCTACGTACAAGAGTATGAGAAAATCGCGGGATGGGCATTGTTCTATGAATCCTCATCCAGTAGAGGGCATTGGACTACCGGCTCGACTCTCGCAGAAGTAGAGCCGAGCTAAGAGCCAGGCCAGGAGGCACACCATGAAGCAAACCAGCTGCACGGCCTCATGGAACGATGTCGCCCAACCGGTCGTACCATCAGGGCCACCTTCCTTAATGCATTTATCCGTGGTAGATGCCGCGTCCTGATACGACGACATTGGTGAGCAGCCCAGCAAACATAAGGCGACACATCACTTACGACAGCCGTGAGTGCGTGAAGATTCTGCGTCGCGGCGGCAATCCTTGCTATCTCGTTTCGCGCCTCACCCCACATATCGGTGGTCTCGCTCTCCAATAACTTCGCGCGGCGTCGGAGATCAAGGAGCATGTCCTGATGATTCTCGATGTCGTCGGACTGTTCCAGGTTCGCCTCGACGATCCTCTGCTTGATTACGTTGACGCGTTGGAGATGATCTTGTATATTGAGACTCTCTTCCAAGCATTTTTCCGTCGTTCTGTATAGTCGCAAACTCAGTTTGGGTGAGTTTGTCAAATAATGAGATGCTTACGCGCGAATCAAGTTCCCAAACAAGTCAGGACTATAAGCCAGCAGGCCCCACTTGAGCTGTACTTCAACGAGATCGTTGGCTCGAAACCGCTTGCGACATGTATGGCATGCGGTATCGACAGATTGGGCACGAATCTGTACGAGGCAGTCCGTGCAAACGACATGGCCTACGAAGTACTCGATTCAATGATAAGCGAAACATTTGAAAAAAAAAACGTACCACAGGTTCGCATCGCGAGCAGCCTAACCCTGCCTTGGCCGGCTTTGACGGTGCTCCAGCAAACCGGACAATTCATGTACATGACTACCGAGGAGTCAGAACGCCGTCCAAGTAGCACTGGCCTGTGGCGACGGGCATGGCTGCGGTGCTGGGCCTTCTATACTAAGCGTAACAAAGGGTCATCGGGGAGCCACACCGAGGCGGAGCGTACTTCCTTTATGATGCCTGGTACTGCTAGAGGAAGGGTGGCGTGGGCGATTCCAGCCTCGAGTGCTTAGTCAGCAGAGTCAGCAGGGCCCCGAATCGGCGCTTGCATTCACCAACCCACTGGTCGATCGGTATCGCTTACCGGCCACTTTCTCGATTTCCACCCACGCACAAGCGTTCACCCGGCGGTTGGCGCGTCTTGGGCAAATGAAATGAGGTATCTCAATTGAATGTCACACCTGTCCCGCACCACACAGGCCTCGCCCCATCTTACCTTAAAGCATGTACTATTTCATGTACCGCCCCTGTATCTTTGCAGCAATGGCCTCTACTGCCTACGTGCTCTATCACACACTCTCTGGCGGACATTCAGATACCGTCAATGCACTGGTATTCTCCCCCGATGGGAAGTCCCTCGCAAGCGGCGGTGATGATGGCTTCATCATAATATGGGACGTGCAAACCGGGAAAGTCGCATATCGGCTGGGGGCGGAAGATAAGGTAGACTCCCTTGTGTGGCATCCTTTGCAGCCAGAGACCGTCATCGTCGGATGTGCGGGTGGTTCTGTTCAGCAAATCCATCACTTTTCTCCTGTGCGTAAGCTTGCTGGAACTGTACTGCATCGCTGATCAAAGCTGATATCGGACCGTTAGCTCACCAGCAAGACATATGCTGTCCCCCTCGGTGGAAAGTCATTCGTCTCCAGTATGGACTTCAACCCAACGACAGCGTGCTTGGCGGCTTCGATAGGACCTGATATCCTCATTGCCAAGGAGTCGGAACCCAGTGAGTCGTTCTACAAGGATATATCTACATTCCGCTGACAAATTCCCAGACAATTACAGCGTCGTCATGCCACTCCCTCATCCGCCAGACGAAGATGAAGTCGACTGCAGCGCCTGCTTCGCGGCAACCATCAAATTTGACCCACCAGGGAAACGGCTAGTCGCGACATATCCATCCCACGGCATAATGTAAGCTTCCCTTCCCTAATCGCGAGTGCACTTCACCGGTGTATCTTGTGCAGATGCTGGGACATTGAAACACGAGAATCGCTATGGCGCATCCATCCCTCCGAAGATTACCCGTCCATGTGGGTCTTTATTTGGGCGTTTCGCTAGATGTCAGCTTACGCAGGGCCAGGGGGCACTCTACAGTCACGCGGAATTTCCGGTTCATCGCGGTCCACAACTTTCGCGACGGTCTCAACCTGTACCCTATGAAGGCGGGAGGAGGAAGGTCTCGCAAATCCTATCGGCTGGGTTATAGTGCTGCTACGGATCGAGCAATCGCCCTGCAGGTCTCATTCATCCACAATGATCGCGCCCTCGTATGTGGATCGTCAACGGGCAGCGTTTCTATTTGGCAGGTCAGCACAGGTGAACAATTTCAGTCGCTTCCGCATGAAGGTACGCAGGTAACGTTACACGTGATCAGGACGTATGCTGATACTTGTGTAGGCCATGTCATGATGGCTGTAGCCGTGAGTTTCGCGCTCGCAATGCAGAACGAATGCTGATCGATACCAGAGCTGTCAGCAAGACGATATCTCCTACCTTGCTACGGGTTCCGCGTCGTTGGGCTCCCTTACATACATCAACATATGGCGTGCGCGTATCGGTCCGTCGACATGGTTCTTTTTGAGTCTTTCCCGCTGAGTTTATTGAACGAATTCACGTAGCCGGTATCAGCGCTGAAAAGACGCGTTCACTATCATGGTTGAATCGTTCTCAGCGACCATTTGTGCGTTTTGTACACCATCCCCCAGCTCAGCTCACGTCGCTCTTTAGTTAAATTGGTTTGTTTCGGAAGAAGATAAAGTACAAACCACATGCCGCGTGATTGGGATCGCGGTCATAGTGCTTGCAATTTCTTGGGCCACGTTTGAGGGCTTTATGGTAGTACCGTGGGGTCAGCTTCTCCATGTGTTGGTCAATGCGGTACGTTGGCAGACATCAATATTATGCTCCATAGCTCACATCTTGGATTGGGATCACACAGACAACCAGAGTGTGGGTTGCCTTACGTGAGTTCTGGGACCAAAGCGCACGCACTGCAGTGAACCTCTATCTATTCGTCAACTTCACGACTCGCTGGGCAATAACCTTTGCCACTCGCTGGGCGAGAGTCCAGGCGCTGCAGGCTCTCGGGCTTCCGCCGGACATCATGGAAAGGCTGCCACCAAGTTGACCTTTCTCCATAGCTTGGTCGTCGATAGCGGGCAAGAAACTAAGTCAGCCGGGAGATACAGAGGACGAGGAGTTCGACAAGTACGTGTGATGCTGTATATAGTCTATAGACTGCGATTTGCTCCAGTCCTTCGGTCGGAAGCGGGTGTCACAAAGGATCATCCCACTTGATTAACTTGGGGTCGCGCTGGTCACCGCGCAGCAGCGAGCGAATTAAGAATTTCTGCAGTTGCGGAGATTCGGTCGAGACCGCGCCGCAACTAGAAAGCCCGCGGCCCCATCCCAAAGGCGTGTGCAGGCACTGCATGTCCCAGTCGTGTTCTCCATGATTATACGCGACGAGTGGCACCGGTTCGCCAAACCACGCCACGATGCTGTCTCGCCGGCCTTCGTCTCGGCAATGGTCCTTGGCTTACCTTTGATTGGGTGCCACTCGCCGCTCGCGCTACCATTCATCGTGACATTAACTCCGGCGCGTACATCAGGGTTCAACGGCGGGCGATCTCCCATCTTCACTCATACCCGTCGGTTTCATCCCCATGGCTGATGCTGAAGATGCTCCCGTTCCTCAGTTCCTTCCTCCTGAAGAACCACCGCCTGTTGCTGGCATCAAGAGGCCAGTAGTCGACGAGAGGAAGACCAGCGCAAAGATGAAGGATAAAGCTGGTAATACTGTAGTGCGATCCAGGTCCCCACCCCGCAGTCCCCCAGCCAATCAGGACTGTGAACTCGAAGCACAGAACCCGACCTGGGCGTACCGCCTCAAGAAGTTCAAGGTCGCTTTCGACGTATTAGTAAGACGGCTTTCGTCGGTGTTCCGTGATTGTTTCAATCTATTGCTCTTCACTGTATAGATTGGGGATGGCACCCGTGCTATCGAAGCAACACAGGAGGTTTGTGATTCTGTATTGAGGCGCGGCTCACAGTGATATATAACCCATACAGAATAATTCCTCAGGCGAACCCTCCTACTATAGAGGGCAGGATATGGTAGCGCGTCGTGGGCGGGAGGCCATGATAGATGGCGATGCGCAAGCCCCGGAGGCTACTCCAGACGACAACACGCAGTCTCAAACAGTGTCGAGTCGTACGGCAGGAAGCTCTGAAGAGGTAGGTTCTGAATGTTAGAATTCGAAGACGTAATGCTGATCACATAGCCACCGCGAAAGTTGTCACATAGACCTGAGGTAAGTTGATGAATGCACATGAGATAGTCGCGCGATATTTATTAGGACGAGAAGGAAGACACCGCACTACGCCCACAGAGCGTGAGACAAATCAGGTTTCCGCTACGAAATGCTTTATCTGAACAATGAACACAGGAAGCGGCTGGCGCTGAGTCTCGAGGAGCAAGTCAATGGGCAATAGGCACATCTCAGCACTGCAGGTATGTTCTTCGACGTCATCAATTGTCGAGGAAAATAGCGACCCTTTCGACAGACAACTCTCGGTTCGTCGGGCACCCTTTGACGTCCCCAGCTGGCTTCATTCACTGGCCGATTACGCAACTGGAGGCCCCTCGACATCCTCTCAACCCTCCTGTAGTGCAACCACTGCTGACCACTATCCTATCGAGGCCGGTTATTGACTCCAGGGAAAGGCGGGAAGCAGAATCGAGCACAGAGGCAAGAGATTCGCAACCAATTACATACCCCAAAGCGGGCAGGACGGCGTATGAAGTAGACGGGGAAGTCGGTGAACCCCTCTCGGCAGAGGTTTCCCAGAGCTTTGTAAGTCGCGCCTAGGTATACTGACTGTGACCACACTGACGTCCCCTTCATGTCAGCCCTTCGCGAGCGATATTTCAGGGCAGACCAAGGAGTTAGCGCGATTGCGCACAAACACGTAGCGCTGCGCAGCTAAGCACTCAAACAGCGAGTAGAAGTGCAACAGTAAGCGTGTTATTGTCGCCCAGCTACCACACCACTCTCACTCTATGTCAGCTCGACGGGAGCGAAGAAACTACCAGGGTTAACGAAAATATTAACCTTCGCATTAATTCGCAGGCTCACGAACCCCAACAGTCCTTACCAGCATCTCAGGTTAGTATGTACACTCTGCTTGGAAATGCCGCTCTTACGTCTGCTCATCAGGCTGCACCGACCCCCGACAACATGTCGCTCGTACTCTATCGCGCGCCCATGGAGGGAATTGTTTTCTCTAAGACTGTACGAAAGATATATTCTCCGTAATTCCTGGCCCATACTCATGCATTCCAAATGTATAGTCTGTCGAAGAGAATAGAGTCGTGGAGGCAAGCGGGGCGGTGCCCCTCCTGGCTACGGGTAACGACCTAGTCGATGGTGATGTTGAATGGATGCAGTACGTCCAAACGCCTTTCCCAGTCATACACGCGCGAAACTGACAGTTTATCACGTGAATTTTCAAGCCTTCTTCGAACGCATTGGTGGATGCGTCGACATCTCACGCCATCGTGCGCAGCGAAGCGTTCTCTCTACAGCCACAACAAGCGGCACGTGACGGTACTGGTGCTCGTACACGTACACCGTTGCCTGTATGTGTCAGTTGTCACTTGAGATTTCGAGCTTCAGTGCTGAAGGAGTGTTGATAGGTGTCTATACCCTATGGTGAAAGTGGTTCGCCTCAACATACCAAGGTCGTGAGTGATGCAACTACGTCCGATACTTAGTGATTGCTCGTTGTTGGGAAGGATGACGATGTACCAATGGAAGAGTCGGCTGCCAGTGAAGACGACTGATTCGAACTCTACCGCGGTCCGACGATGGCTGATAAAGGAAAGGGGAGGGCTTCTGACCCGCCGATGCTTGAGAGCGGTTCTCCTTCGCTGTGCGTATTACCCTATGTTATCCACCTCGTTGACATATGTAGATACTAGTCGCACCTCCAACGGCCACCTCGAATGCTGACACAAGACAGAACCCTACTGTGGGTATTTGGATTGCATTGTCACTCTGGTCTTTGTTTCCCAGACTGACCGTCTTTGTTCACAAGCGGTCAGCGCGTCAATTCGAGCGCTACGATCGTACCACATATGAGCGGCCGGCGAGACTGGCTGCAGGCGCGATGCCTCCGAAGAGACAGGCCGAAGTGGCTACACCTGCCCAACCAACTTCCAGTCACGCAACGAGACGAGGCATGCTTGGCGACGCCTTGATCCACCGAGAAGCAGTGATAGGCCCGGTATTAGTAGTGCGCACGCCGGACACTCCCGAGCTGGACAAGGCGTCAGCCCCGCGGTATCGGGAAGCGATGTAAGCATCCTCACATTCACGCATAACTTTGTCGTCGATTCATGCCTGCTGCACCTAGAACCATGCACCGCCGCGCCCCATTGGAGATTAACCCCGCTTACGCGACGCGATTTTGTCTTGTTCAAAGAGGACATGCAGCGGGATATGAACAGGAGAATGTCAGAACTTTCTGGCGCTTTCGGTTCATCACTGCAGATATCCATCGAGGGTGCCGTTAGATCGGCTCTAGCCAGTTCGCTTCAGCCGATCAATACCGCCCCTCCTCAGCCTCAGGGCTCGGACCACCAAGACGAGGGACATACTGCTGATAATGAAATGGATGTAGATGATGGGCCGCCTCTGCCGGGCCTTCCCAAGAACCATCGCCTCGAGGAAGAAATCCAAGGAGGAAAATGATTTCCATGTGAGAGAGTCTCTTTTGAGACGACCTACTCTTTTTTGACAGCATTCTAGAGCAGCATCCGTGCGCATGCTCTCAAGCTGATGCGGCGCCAGAACAACAAGTCCCCTTTCGTTAATTACCGTCTGACGACGAGTAGCAGCCTTCGATCCTACTAGTGGTCGTGAATGCTGCACGGCGGACCACTTCTCTTATGACATCCGCTTGCGACCTTCCAGCCACTGGAATCGTTCAGCGGCAAGGGTCTTCGCTGCGATTTCGGACAACACTACCCGCAGTTCGGGAAGTCGGAAGACGAGATCGTGCGCGCTTGGAAGAAGCACACAGAAACACTGCGCCGACAATTCGCATCACTAGAGCAACAAGACATCCAAGCGGCATATCAACGAAGTATTCATAGGCAGAGGGAACGGAAGCGACAGGTGGGTACCCCACTGCCAACTCGCCGTAACTTTCTCATTGCCTCCGTCAAACCAGCTTTTCCAGAGGCGTCGCACATTAACTATGGCCTATCTCACTCCCGCAGATACAGAGCTGCTCGATGCCCTAGGAGTCCATGGTATGAGCAGTGACGAATCAGACCATGAAGCCGGTAACGGCGAACCAACGTACATCATACGCTCGAAGCAGTGGTGCTCTCCGGAACTTCAGGACTGGTTGCGCACCGCCTGGAAACTTCCGCTGCACATTGCCCTGCGATACAAAACTCACTTCGACGTGACACAGGGAGGCTGGCCTCATTATCGAGTAGCCGGGCGGAAAGTCAGCAGTCGGGCGCCCGTCCAGGGTTGCCCCTCAACTGCTATTCTACATCACTCCTGGAATCTTATGACAGTCTTCGGACCTCTTGGCTGCGCCCATGACCAATGCCGAAGCCAATCTGAAACATTCCCCTGAGGTACTTGAGTGTGTACTTTCTACCTATCATCGCATATTGGGAGGCGCTGACAAATAACTTCAATATGCATCTCAGGCTGGCTAAGAAGTACGATTTGTCTCACAGATTGCTAGTCACTGGCCAGTACGACCCTGGAAGACCTCAAGGCAATGGGGAGTCCTCGGGTGGCCTTTGAGTCCATTCGATCGACCGCATGAGTTGTCGCATAGATTGAGGTATCTTCGTGAGGAATCTGGGCGTAGTGATTCTCCAGTCATATTATTTACGAAAATGCGATCGTTTTATATATCGAATGTGCCATACAAGGGAATACACTGGTATATAAATTTCACCTCATGGTACGTGGACAGACGACTGCTTCTTGCGTCGCCCAAGATAGGTGCGAAACGTCTCCTTCGTGACCCAGCGTGGGTCACCATTGTCAAGCAGCCGTAGGACATGATCCTTCAACCTCGGGTGGGAGCACCTTTCGTTCACTGGTAGCCACGTTCCGTTCTCTACACGGAGCCAAATTTGCACGTCTTGCTCAGACTTGTGAACGTATATGTCCCCACGTCGGCCAGTGAGGCAGCAACAGGAACCACCTCAATAGGTGGGCCTTCAGACGCATACCAAACAATTTTCTCTGGACGCGACCGTATCGCGTGCTCATGTCTGAGCGGGCTACTGCTATGGAAATGAGTCGGCGGTGGAGACCAAAGAAATCTATTGACGTACATGCTGGTGTCCTACTAGGCCCGGTATGGTTCGCTGAACTCCCCGTTGCAGCCGGTGCATGCGGTGGCACAGCAGAGAGGAGAGTATATTGCAGCTCTGGCACTGAGCGGCGGGATGAACGGCCTGAGGATGTCTCGAACTGGACGTGCCTCGCACCCGCAAACCCAGAGGGATGGTCTGTTCCCGCTCCTCTCGAGCCTGACAGACTAAGGGCTTGTAACTGGGAGTCTATGGGTGCGATGCTACGCTGAACAGTGGGAGTAAGAGGACCTAATTGTGTCCCAGCGAATAGCTGGCAGCGTGTAGATGTTAACGATAGCGCAGCAAAAAAAAACAGAATATATGCTCACAGGTGCTCTTGGCGGGTTCCCCGGCCCTGTGGCCTGTGTCTCCGAACGCACGGCTGGACCCGAGCCTGAACACCCAGGCGTAGGGCTCCTTGGCATTCGGCGTGGGCCATCGATACGCCCGGAAGCGACTGTAGCGGTGGAACTACATCCTGAGTGTACATCAGAACTCCACGTTGACATCGCCGTGAGATACGAAAGCCCCTTACATGTGTCTCGCGTCGTGGCGGGAGACTTGTTGGAGGTCTACAAAGACGAACATGTCGGGTTCTGCAAGCCGCGTCGTCATATGTAACATTCGCTCACATACACTGTCGTTGTAGGCGCATGCAACTGTCGGTAACGGAATATGAGAGGCCCTTGGATGGGAGTAGTATCCTGATGATAGTCTTCAGTTCGCTGTGATGGGAACATGGTGCGACGTAAGCTCACTCTGTGCTGTGACGTAGTGCCCCCCGTTGCGTCGCGCCCATATGTGGCAAGTGAGTGTGAGGTGGCATCAATTCCGGGAGAATGGCTTGTCTTAGTTCGCATGCACAATCGCGAGAGGTGTCCCTTTTATGCACTGCCGGATCACCGGCGCCGAGTGCCACGCGGTGGGTTATGCATTGTCAGGCTCCGCGGGTCGCTAGCCGTACGAGCTTGATATGTATGTCGCAAGCGTATGTGGATAGCTGTCGATATGATGGGTAGAGCGAGAAACCATGGCTTTGTTGAGTTCGAAGACGCCAGTTAGCAGGGTATGCCGAGTAAGCACGGTACTACATCGAGCAAGTCGACGGTAAACCCATCACGTGGGGTCTAATATTTGCCGACGTTCTACCGCGTACGCATTGTACGATGAATGCGCGCTGCGGCAAATTGTCTGCTACTCATCAGAGTACCTACTCGGCTCCATCTCCCTCAGTGGTCGCGCACTCACGTCTACACTCACGTCTACACAAGGCCTCTCCCCCACGACTTTGGTAGGATTTACACACTCGAGTTCAATCGTACTCGCCGAAGGCGTTCCTACTGGGCCGTTGCAGTATATGGTTGGGACAAGCCTGAGTCGGAGCGCGATTGTGTCCTGATAGGTATGTTTCTTCCTCATTCGACTCAGAATGACTCCTCAAGTAATCACTCTGATATGAGTTCGCAGTACTGTGCCGCTCTATCTCGCTATACGGATCGCCGGCTGGCCTCTATGCGGTCGGAATAGAGGTCCTGGTATGCTTTACTGTGAGCTGACCTTGTGAGACGCGTACCTTTTCACCCTTGCAACCTCCGAGGATTTCCTCTAATTCTAAGGCATCTGCAATCCTCAGGGTGCATCTCACTGATTCGCAGCGACTACTCCATTGTCGAAGCCCCTCGCTCGGGCAGAATCGCTATTCAGCTTGCCGGTATCAGGTGCCTTGTCCCGGGGTGATATAGGATTCGACTCTATCAACCCAAGGCAGATACGACGGGGGACGGTCTTCGAAGGCACGACCAGAGGCGATGAGATGATGTACTTACTGGCAACAAAATCATGCGCAACTGCACGTTATGATTCTGAGTGAGTCGTCGCTTGGGCGAGTGTCCGTGCTGTCTTGACAACGGCTTCTACTTTCTAGCACGGCCTATCCTCATTTTGGCCTCACTGCCGACAATCTCAGTAGTTCAAGGATTGATCTGTATAAGCCACCAAGTCGACAATCCTCTACTCGCTGGCTAAAGCGAACCATCCCCTACGCACAACAGCTCACAGGATGGCTTCCGCCGTCGCCATCCCCGCGTTGCAGACAACGGTCCTCTTGCTTCGTGCAAGTTTCTTCAACACCATGCCGCGGTCTCAGGACGTAGCTATGTTGCTATGCATATTCTCATGGGAAGTAAACCTTTGCTGCCGGGGCATAGTAACGTTGAGATAACCGTTCTCTCTCGCAGGGATTTTATGTACCCTCGTTGGCGACAGGTGTAGTATCAAATGACTTTGTCTAAGGAACTCTGATCGTCTTGCATGAGGTACACGTCAAACTCGAGAATTCACTCACGGTCGCCAGTGAAGGATGCCTCTGATTACAGACTATTCGTGGCCAATATAAAGTCACAGTTTTGTGCATTATACTTTCGCAGGTTGTCTTCTCTGATATTCGTATCACAACCCGGGGGCTCACTGTTTCTTCCTACAGTGGCCTAAATGTGTCCAGAGCAGTCCAGAACAATCGCGCGTTCGGTGTGGATACTGCGTGTACACATAAGCGCCTGTCCAGCAGCGGCATGCGAATGAGCCGTACGCGTAGCGCACGCTTTGAACATGTCCGGTGACATCCTGACGCACTGTGAGTGACCAAAGTTGCCGGTGTACATCAATCGTCTTCACGCACGTAATACTGCCATAACATCTATCCCCATGGTCCTGAGTCCTGACATGTTTTCGTAGCTCCCTTTTTGCTCAAGAATCCGCGTGGCGTAGTGGCTCGTGTGATAAGATCCCGAATCTACATACCGAATCATCAGGCCTGCACCTCATTGCAAGGACTGGTGCTTCTAGACCGAATCAAGACATCTCGTTTACCATGCATTCGTTCGGCAACGCGAAGCAGTGGCGCGTGCTTGCCAAAACCTCCTCTAGGTCGTGCTGTGCGGACCTTCTCTGTGCTTCGATGTATGTTTCTTTGCTCACCCTCGAGGGCTTCTTCGCCTCCGACGGTTCCTCACCTCTCACGGTTTCCTCCTCTCCGACAGATCCCTAGCCTCCCTCACCTATGACAACGTTTCTTTGCGAAGCTCGCTATCGGCCCTCTACCCTAGTTCTTCATGTAAACCTGTTTCCATCTGTCCAATCCCTCACTGCCGACGTACCCACTGATCGCTTGATTGTCAAAGAGACCGCGATCTGCCCTGCTGCTGCGGATGCTCGAAAACATAAAAGGATCAGCCCGCGATATATGAACCGGGTCCAGTGACGCCCCCTTAGCACCCAGCCAGCCTCCTTCCCTCGTCGCCCGCAGTACCTATTCCTGCGTCACGCTGTATACGGGTACGACTCACGAACCCGCGACCTCGTCCATATGACATCGGGTCCCGAGTCTACGTTTACCGTGTAAGTCTGCTATGTTTCATCTTGAGTGACAGTGTACTGAGTGTCCTGTCCTTCCTCTATGTAGGAAGAACGGGGAGGAGTTGATCGACCTCTTGAAATGCACGCTGAATCGGTGGCAATCTGAGCGGTTATATGGACTACAACGCCCTTGTCAAGGACCAGGCAGAGTGGCAACAAGGTATGACCACCATCTATAGCTTGCTTGTACGATGCTCCCGCTGACTTGTCGACTGTTTCAGCGCTTCTGAGCTTGCCGCACTCGGATATAGTCCGTTATACCATCTCCCTTCTGTTCTACATCCGTGAAAAGGATGTCAGAAACACAAATTTGAGCCATGCACTGGAAACATCTATTATACTTCACAACGCCTACAGGGACTTGTGGCTTCAGAGCCTACCTACCGAAGAAACACCCACTACTAGTAGTCATCATTAGAATGTGATGCCCAGCAGTATCGGCCTGTGTAGAGACCCATCGCATCGTCCTTCTGCTTGTTACATGATGTTATTATTGTATTATAATTTATATGCTTGCTCACTCAACAATACACGGTGGACAGTGGACGCCATGGCGATGACACCCAGATTACTATCCACAAGAATGTACGGTGAACATTGGAGTCCGAGCTGCAGAAATCTATAAGTAGAGCGGTCGTTGGTAGCGAGATGGGATGTAGCTGAAGTCGGGGCGCGCGGGCACACAACCCGTACTGCCACCTAAGATGCTGTCTGGCTATCGTATAATAGCACCCGGCACAATCCATGTATTCTCGAAAGGATGTGAACTATTGCCAGCCTTGTACCTCCAGCATTTGCGTATCTTGGGTGCTGAATGGGCTGGCGGCAAAGACAAACTTTACGAGAGTAAGAAGAGATGCCACTGTTCCGCCGTCCCAGCTCGATCGGCGTACTCCGGGTTCTGCTCTCCCAGGCACTCTACTGCGTGATCTATGATAGCCCTCAAGGCTAGTTCTCGGGTTGGCTTCATGGATATAGTCCCTCGGCATGCGGGACATGCGTACGTAGGCAGTGGGGTGTTGGCTGCGATCAAACCAAGTTCTTGTCGTATCCGGTAACGTGTGCCCGGGTCGACGCCGGGATCCGAAAGCGCAGCATGATAGAGGCGGAGGTTCGCTAGGACTTGGTCGAAGCCAGGGTTGTTGGCGATGAACGCGTTAAGAAGATAGGTGAGGTGCGCTTCCAAGCACAGGCGGCAAAACGTGTGGCCGCAGTGCACGCTGAGGAAGTTTCAGTTATAAAGCGAGCCCGCCGAAATAGAAGGGACGAACACGAATGGATCACTCAGGATAAAAGTACAAATTGAGCACGTCGTATTCTGCTCCATTTCGCGCACAGCGGACTGAGATTCAGCACCGAATCAGTGATGAGCACAGGAGAAAAACCCTGATGAGGGAGCACCTTGAATCTCGCCCCGGCTCTTGCTTCTTCTTGAGCCTCCTCGAGCAGCTTCACGACGCTCTAATAAAGCAGGACAGTTTCGTGACAGTCGTGTTGTAGAGAGGAGTAGCATGCACCTCATGCTTCCTTGCTACGCTTTCCAACTCACCGAGTTCGATCCGCAGCAGCTCGGCATGCTGGATAAACGTCTCAGCAAATGTAATTTCCATGCCAGACCGCTTAGTAGGACGTACGTCACACATGGTATTTACCTCTCGCTCAAGATCACCGACTCTCGCAAGGGCCGCCTCTAGCTTCCGTTCGGCACCCGTTATATGATTGCGCGCAGTTTCTAGCTCTTCGAATAAGGTAGCACGGTCAGCAACGCACTCATCTACCTGTCCTTGCAGTTTCGCGAGGGCAGTCTCGGCTTCACGGAGTTCATGCTGGAGCTTGGCGGCCGGGTCAGTGGCTTCCTTCTCATTGAGTTTGACCTTGCGGATCTCCGTCTCGTGCTCCCGACTGAGTCTTGCATTTGCGTCAAAAGCCGTT
>JARAOQ010000071.1:0-44310 GCA_029783445.1 Fomitopsis palustris
GTTTCCGTGCATCTTACAGCTGTCGTGTACGCCCGTGCTCCGCCTAGCTTTCAAGCGCGATATTTCTCCTTCAAACCTGCTCCTGCGCCAACATCTCCGCTTCCCTACTCCTCTTCGCCCACAGGCTCTCTTCCCGCTCAGTCTGCTCTGTCTCTCACCCTCGGGGTTGATTTCACCTCAGCTTCTCGATCTCCTTCTCCGTTTCGAGCACCCTCGCCCTCTCCGTCTACAAGTACCGGGGCTGTACTTCGCATCCCGATCGCAATTAACCCGATCCTCTTCTCGAATGAACTTGAGTACCTCTACACCGGAAAGGGATTCGGGGAGGCCTTTGAGTTTCTCTTTGACTCCACCGCACCCGACGAGGGTAACGAAGAGGATGCCCGTATCGACAAGCTCCGCAAGGACCTCGTATTCATGTGGCGCTCCCGCTTATACTCGGATATACGTATCTCGCTCACGGGGGTCTTCTCGTCGACTAATCATGAACCATCTACGGCTATATTCTCCTCCCACCGCTTCATGCTCGTCTCGCGCTCTGCGTACTTCCGCACGCAACTCATAGACTGGGCTGACTCCGCCAAGTCGAATAGCGAGCCGCTGACCGTGACGCTTCCCTCGCCCCCCTTCACACCTGCCTCGCTACACTTCACTCTCGGCTTCATTTATACTGGGACACTGGCCTTCTCGAATCGCACATTCGACCTCGATACGGCTTTCCATATCATGCGTTCGGCTTCTTACCTCTCGATCGACACACTCTACGATGAAATCCAGGCGCGCATAGTCCAGGAGATGATGCATGGACTGTTTCATGCCTTCCTTGAATTCTCCGAGTACGAGGCTGCGACTGGTGGCAAGTGGGGCACTGGTGGCTGTCGCTGCCGGCAGTGCGCACGACGAGCACCACGAGTGCTAGAGTTCGCGCTCGCCGATGACGTGAAGAACCCTCATTTAGAGCGCGGTGCTCGTCGCGCCCTCGTTGGTCTGTTTGGAGACGGTTGGTGTACTTCAGAGTTCGCGCATCTACCCCAGAAAACACGAGACACGATCGTCAAGGGCCTCGCAAAGAGGACGACGCCCATGAATATATTCCCGCTCTTGTTCGCTTCGCACGCGGCACTCGCGAGACTGGGCACCGTGATCGACAACTGGGCGGACACCGTGAAAGATATGGTTCACACAGCTCGCAAAACAATCGACGAAGTCATGTGCACGCAGGCGGATCAGTGCTTCGAACAACCAGAATGGTTGGATATCATGGACTCGGACGGCGCAAGATTCGAGGATGCGGAGAGAGTCGAGTGGGCGATGGAATCGATACGGAGGGGTATGAACGAGAAGAACGCTGCCGCACTTTACCAGGTACGTGGTCTTGTTGGTCTTTCACATATTCATAATCCCACACCCTGCGAACAGACACTGGTATCTGCTGTCCTCTTACGGCCCCACCCCACTGAGCCTGACCAGGCGATGCTATCTGCCACATCGCACGTTCGTGTGTCCGTGGAAGCGGCGCGTGTGGATATACTTCGATGGCTTCGACGACGATGGCTGAACGTCAAACAAGAAGGCGGCTTTGATTGTCTCGAGCCGTGGGCAGCAAAGGAAATCGCCTCCGGTATGTTCAATGATCCACCACAATACCTGTGTAGTAACTCACGGCGGCGAGCAGAGTTAGAACTGTCTGTAGAGGAACTATACGGGCCCGTATCACCGTCTACCACCCAGAGAGGTGCAACCAGAACCGGGCCTCGCGTCAGCACCATGAAGGCGGAGGACGAAACCGGGAGTATGCATTCGCTTCGTACCAGTGTTCTTAATCACAGCACCGCTTCGAGGAGAGCAGAGTCTGTCAAGCCTTCTAACGCGTCCGCTCGTCCAGTCGCTAGAAGCACGCTCTCGGTGACCTCGAAGGCGAGCACAGCTACGTCTACCCGACGCCTCGCACTTTCTACGGGCCGACCCGATTCCAAGCTTACACCTAGCCACCTTACCAGCCCTCCATCTGTTCGCTCAGGGATGACTTCTCACGGGCCAGCGTCTGGTCGTGCAAGTCTACCACCTGTACCTGGCCGACGTAACGTGTCCAGTAGCCTCTCGCCCGGAGATCGTGCCTCCAAAACACGCTCCAGTGCAGCGTCCGTCAAGTCACAGGCTTCGACCATTCGCAAGGTCTCCTCTCCGGTTGGACCATCGACACTCCGGCCGTCATCGGCGCTCTCAGGTCGGCCACCCTCGACAATGTCGAACACCACGAGCGACGGGTCGACTGCGTTTGAAACTGCAAAAACAGACATTACGCCAAATACAGCGCGTAGTCGCCGTGGCTCGACTGCGTCGGCGGTGTCCAGCATTAGTATCAGGACGACCGGGACCTCACGGACTACCGCGACGTCGTCGCAAAGATTGCCACGATCGCGCGCTCCGTCGACAGCGTCCAAGACAACACCACCCGCGAAGAAACGGCCGCCGCCTTCTCCGGTCGAATCGAGGTCCATTCCATTGACAAAGCGAACCACGTCTGCAGCCTCTATCCGTTCTACTGCCTCAACGTCGCCAACAACGTCTAGGCGACCCGTTTCTAGGCAAGCCTCGAAAGCGCCGTCGGTCCGCTCTGTCTCAGGTATCTCCAAAGAAGGTTCCGCAGTCACGAAAGGCAAAGGCAAAGCAAGGCAGGGCATGCACACTGCTCACGAGAAGCAGGCAAGCGTCGTTTCGACGAACAGCACCGCTACCGTGAAGGAGTCACTGAAGCGGAAGAGCTCGTCGGATACGATTAGGGAGGCACCAGGACCACAAGTCCCACGTGGCGCGACTTTAGAGATAGGCATCCCGTGCATCATATCCTCGAAGAAAGCCCGCTTTCGTGCACTGGCACGGTACATTGGAGAAGTCGAGGGCGAGTTAGGGCCGTGGGTTGGTGTGGAGGTGCCCATGAATGATACCTGGCCTGGCGAAAAACTCGAAGGCCGCGCTTGGCACGATGGGACATGGGGCGGTATTCGATACTTCGACATCGGTTCGTCTACGGATATGGATTACGACGACGACCGGGCAGCGAGACGTCGGAAGTTCGACTGGGCGAACGGGGGTAAAGGGTCCCTCAAGCGCGAAGGGGATCAGCTCAGCATCGATCGGGCGAAACGACTACGGAGCGTGTCCCCCGCGGTATCCGATGTCTCGAATTCGGAGTCGAGAGGATTGTTCGTCAGACCACAGCAGGTTCTGTACGTCGTCGATGCCGTCGGCTCTGACCTGTGATGCATGCTAGCGGAAATACCCTTGCTTTGGTACGTATGGAAACGTACGAATTAACGGTTAGGTTGCTACGTATTTTATACCACGTATTATTTTGGGATCATACCCCGCACATTCTCCACTTGCTTTCAGATGCACATCGTCTGGTATCGCACTGTATCGACACTCCTTGAATAATCACTTCCGTCTGCGGCTCTCATGTATAGCTCTCTTTGCATTGCTCTTCCCCGGTAGCATACACCCATGTCATCAATCTCTCTCGCTACCGTTGGCGACCGATTTCGTCGATCATGGCAAGTGCTTAAGCATGCAATCCTCGCAATAAGGAACGAGCTCTTGCTATGTATTTGGAAACCAAGGGCTCACATCCAAGGATCGAACAGTATCTTGCCGCACTTGCCCTGGTCGAAGAGCCTATAGCTATCAGCAGCCTCATCCAGAGGCACCACTTTCTCGATGAGACTGGCGTCCTCCCCGATGCCGCCGAAGACGTCCTGGCGCTTGACAAGCACCTCCAAGGCGAGTGGGAACATAGCTCTGACGGGACAGCGTCCGAAGTCAAACGACACGTTCTTGTTGTAGACGTCTCGCCCAGTGAAAGGGAGAGGTGGTTCTTGGTGGACTCCAACGGAACTGATGATACCGAATGGGCGGACAAGGGAGTAAGCAAGTTCCAGCGCACTGTTGTTGCCTACGACCTACGAAGTACGAAGTTCGTTCAGTGGAAACAGATGCATGTGTCATCTTCGACGGACCTCGAGAACGGCATTACACCCAGCCCCACCAGTCCACAACCTGGTAAGTTCCTTCGCTTCGTCAATGGCAGCAACCACGAATGCACATGATTGCTTGTCTGTGTCCCCCATCCTTGCATAGACTGAGTCCATCTTTATGCGTCGCGATTCGTTGGGATCGATTGCCAGGACGCGGCAGTCTATCCCTTTATCCTTGCGTACATTTTGAAGCATGTGTAGTAGGCTGACGGCCGCGCACTATGAAGAAATGCGCGAACATGGATCAGTACAATGCACCTGACAATCCCAGAAGGCAAGGAATACATACCACGCCGACAGGTCCCAACCCCACAACAGCAATCGTCAATGCCCGGTCTTCCGTTTCTAGTGGCTTCATACCACCAACACCAGACATTTCGAGTGCCCCGGTCGGGACAAAAGAGCTATGCGGATATGTGGAGCCCGTCAGCAGAGGTGATAGTTTCGGATGCTGCAAGGCTTGCAAAGCGGCGAAAACACCAGTAGGGAGAATGTCCGCAAGCAAGATCAGAGAGCTGTCCGCGAGCTGGAGTACTTGGGGGTTGGACTTTGCTAGTGCCGTGAGACTGAACAATGTACCTCCGGCCTTGGGTATGCGTGCATACTGCGCCTGTCCTCCCGGAAGAATCGGGATGCCGAAAAGTGTCGAGTGAATGCATCTGCATGTAAAGCCCACCCTGCAGAAGCTGCAAATTATCTTGATCACTTCGTTCCACACAATGTACATATGACGATACTTACTGGCATTCACCACACGAGACCGTAAACGGAGACACTACTTTATCTCCGAAGTTCAGAGTTGAGTAGAGCTCAGGTCTTCCTGAGGCTCCGGGATAGAAGCTTGAACCAAGGGCGACCACTTCACCGATTAGTTCGTGGCCACATATAAGTCTGATGATGCCATGGCTCGTCAGTAGATACCCGATCCAATTGACCCAATGGGACGTACTCAGCATCCACATCCTCGTGCCCTCGATAGATATGGAGGTCGCTACCACACAGGCCGGCAAGCTACGGCATGGTGTGTGAGGGGGGTTATGTGTGCATGAGTTGTAGTGAGAGCGAACCTTGATTTTGATGATGGCGTCGTCTGGCTCCACAAGCCTATGTATTAGCAAGCGAGTGGTGTTAGGCGATAGTGCTCGGCACATATGAACCGACACAACTCACTGGGGAATAGGGACTGATTCGACTCTGATGTCATAGGAAGGTGGGTACCACTTGACAGCACGCTGCGTCCCACCCAGTTGTTCGTTCACGGCCATGCTTCAGGTTCGCTATGATCTCCACGATTAGCGGGGCTCATCTGAGGAGAACGGAGAGGTACTTATGCGGCTCGGAGCCCCGGCGTGCCGGTCCTAGATCTCATTTACAGACGACACCCCATGATCGAAGATCGAGATGCGGGTCCTATTGAACGCCCCACGATAATCCCCAGGAGGACACCAAAGATAGCATAATGCGTACGCCGACTGCTGGTAAATGAGTAGCTCCTGGAGCGATCGAGCCCATGCTTCGAACAAAGCGTGCCGGATAGCAGGGTACTTCACCACGGCAGGCACTGTCAACACCCCAAAATGCACGTGGACTGGAGTCAACGAACGAATGATAACCCCCTGGTACTCAACAACTTCAGTCTAGTCGTCACGCTCAAGCTTCTCCGCAAGCGGTACGCTACGCCAATGCCCTGTCCCAGGAGGAGGACATATTGCCTGTAGCTCTGATGAGCTAATATGTACTGGGCCGAAAACAACGGAGACGGGCTCAAGACACCGCTGTCGTAGTTGACGATCCAGCGTGACTGCCGCTCAATTGCAGGTATCCCTGATCGAGACATCAATCGTACCGAGCGCCTCATCAGTACTACGTGAGTGCTGGAGGATAATAGCTCTCCGGCGCCTACGCGATATGAGCGCACGTAAACTCTGGTACAATTTCAGTGGCACCGCTGCTTGTGATCGACCAGCGGGCCAACCCGAGCATGGTACGAGTTACGACACTACACTACAGGGCACTACTCACGAGGAGATGACGGCAGAGTAGGCAGAAGTCTTGAACGTGACATCGCTACCGCTCGTTGCCTCGGAGCCGGCCTCCAAGGTAGTGAGGTACTGGCTGCTGGGGAGGCTCTGCTCGCTGGTGAGATACTTGAGGAACGTGTTCACGTCACCGGAGAAGCTTGTGATGGTGCTCGATGGGAGGAAGGAGTACACATAGTTATATCCGTTTGAGCCGTAGTACAGGTCCCTAGAGCATACGTCAGTGTGTGCTGACTCAGAGCGGATGGGATATCAGTACCAAGTGTATCCTGCGAGCGAAAGACCAGTCTCGATGGGGACCGCATTTCCAGAAGAGTCGTAGTCGTACGAGATGGGACCGGAGTTGTAGTTCGCGAGCCAAATCATAATCTCCCAATAGTTTTCGGAAGAGCCTCCAGAGGTTGCGCTGAAAGAACGTAAGTACAACAAATGGACAGAAGGGGGGGATGTGCGCGCACGAAGTGAAGAGGTCGTAGGCGACATCCGCCACGACGGTGCCACTGGCAGACTGGCTCCAGTCCCAGGACGACTAAGCGAAGGTGAGCACACATGCTTGTACTCAGCAATATGCGAACAAACCTCAATGGTGTCAATATCGCTCAGCTGGACGTTGATGCCCTCGGTGAGCTCAATATTGGTGAAGGTCTTGACACCGCTACCGCCGGACCAGGACCAAGTGCTCTCCCAGGCGATGGTAGTACCGCTGAGGGAGATGAGGTTGGCGCAATCGGAGCCCGTTGCACCGGAGATGCCCCACTGGTCGAGGTTGAGGACGTACGGGCTCGCGGTGACGGTGTCCCACTGGCCGCAGTAGCTCGAGGTGTCGATAGCTGTAGCGCGGGGGGTGGGTATGGCGAGGACGGCAGTGAACAGCGGAAGGAGGGCGAGGGCAAGGGAGGGCATGGTGAACGGCGCTAGCGGCGTGCGAGTGCTGAAGACCAGACGACTCTGTCGACGAACTCAGAGGTACGGAGACCACCTGTGTTATAGTCGTGAGGATTGCACCCGCCGAGGTGCCCATGGTGAATGCCATTGTTCCGGCGGCCCGGGAGAAGTGTATTGAGAGTGCTTCACGGCTGCATCGGATGGTCAGGAAAATCCCCATGAACGCAGGCGAGTCGACGCGGCTGCTGAGGAGACCGCGCGATGGACGTCAGGCGGGGCGCGCCTGTGATTCGGCGGGGCCGAGGTCTGGTTAGACAGGCTTGAGCTGACGAGTGAGGAGAAGGGTTGCGCATGGAGCGGTGTGGTAGTGACCACGGTCGAGAATATGGTGGAAAGCCGTCGCCTTGCTAACCGGGCCGGGCGGAGGTGTACCATGCGCCATAGCGGGGTACAGATGGTCGCGCAAGACACCGAGGATAGACCATTGTTCAGAGCTAGAATGAAAGGCTCTGCGTGCGTTTCACTGGAATGTGGATGTGCCAAGCACATGTAGGTAGGTCGCACCTCGAGGACGAGAATGAAGACACGCGCTAGATTGGGACCGTCGCAGTAACCCCGATAGAATCTGCCAAGAATCGGGTTGGCGGAGGATCCAACGTTGACGAAACAGCTGGAGAGGTGAGTCTAAGTATCCTCTGGGCCGTGGTACTGCGGCTGCCATGACGCCAATATACGCAGAGGCTTGCCGAGTAGAGCCAAGCTCAAGTCCCCAAGGGGACAACATGTGAACCCGAGAACTCACAGAAAGGTCAGATGAGAGACTGTACGCGAAGGGCGCGATCGACGGAGGCTATACGAGTTGTAGTCGCGCAGCTTACCGAGTGTAGTACGCAGACACTGCAGGCCCTCTTGCAGGGCGACACATGGCAGCGCGCGTCACTGGGTACGTTCTTGGCCACTCTGGAACGGGTATCTGCAGCAAGAATGAATATAGGACGAGCGAGTATTTATATCTGGAGGGAGATCAGTAGCAGAGTGGCAGCCACGAAGCAGCCAAGAATGGATGGTTCCTAGATGGAAGTATTTAATGCCGGCAGTGAATCAAGAGATGAATGGGTGTGGGATCGTCGGTGCAGTGGCCGCCGACGGCCGGAGAGAACGGCAGCGAAGGAGGGCGACGTGTGTGCGGCATGCGTGGGCATGTCACGGCGACATGAGCGACTCGGCGAGCAGGTGGGTAGGCACTGCCTTGTACCTACTGGTGAGGCTGCTCGTTAGCGCAGCGGGAGACTGCGGTCTTGTCGGAGAGGGATGACGAGATGGAGGGGCTTACACACGGTCCCATTGAATACATCTCGGAGCCGGCCACTCGCTCTGGGCCGGTCAACAGCTTGCGGGCCTTTCATAGCCCAGCCAGGTGACAACAGCACCTGGAGACCATGCTCAGAGACTCGATAGCATGACGGCGGGCGGGGAGAGCAAGGCGGGGGAAGGCGGCGGGGACGAGCGCGGCGGGATGGATAAACCCTAACCAGTGCACCGGGGCACTGCATGAAGGGCAAGCGCCCGTGCGGGACGGCGTATTCTTAGCGGGCGCCTGTTTGGGCAGGCTAAGGAGGAGGAGGCCTGAGGCAGCGTCCGGGGCTCTCTCCTCGCTCTCTCTTTCCATTCTACTCGCCCGTACGCTGCCTGCGATGGCCGCACCGCCTGTCCCTCCTCGTCCATTCAACAATTATGATGACTATCGCACGCAGGGAGAACGATCGCCACCGCCTATTCCGCCGCTGCCACCAGGCTTCGACCCCGCCGAAGCGTCAGGTCCGCATCTGGAGGACCCCCTTGTAGCGCCCCGTCCACATAAACTCCAGCCCGATCTGCCAGCCAACGTGCGTCTGCTTTCCTTTCTCTCTTTCTCTTTCTCTTTCCCTCCCCCGTAAAGGCCCTCCCCGGCACGCCCAGTCCCTCCTTCGTTGTCTCTTCCACCATCCCCCCCCATTCATGATCTACGCACACCACCACGCATACCCTCCTCCCATGTATCGATCAGAGGTGCGATCCCCTGCCTTCTCTCAGGGCTCCTTGATCGTGCCTTGCTTCCACCGCCAGCGCTGGTCCCGCTCTTGCTCTGCTACTCCCCGTAGCTCGCTCGCTGGCTCATCTCGCACCTTGTTCGAGGCATCGCACTCGCACTCCCACACATCGTCGCGTTGGCTGCGCAACCATCGCGTTCCATGCCGCCGATGTAGCCGTGCGCTTGCTTACCATGCGTCATCGTCTCCGCTCCCGTCACTTGCTGCGATGGCCGCACTCCGTCCGACCCGTTCTCGGACAACAGATCCCCCGTTTACGCGTGCATCGCAAAGCGCTGCTGTTGTGCGCCCTCACAATGTCCGCATGTTGTAGATCCCACTCGCTGCGGCCTCGTTACTCATGAACGTGCCCACTGTGTTGCCGCGGGTGCGGATTTATGTCAACCCAAATCGCTGTGCGCCTGTCGATGTCCTCAGTGATACGCCATACCGTTACCGCTGGGACTAGCAAACGTTCACTGCCTGCGTAACGTTGTGACAAATGTGTTCCTTCCTCTCGCATAGCCTTTTCGTTCTTCTCGTAAGCCGCTGTACTGACTTGTCCTCCCTCAGATGGCCCGCTCCCTTGACGAACAATCAACGCAACCACCACCCATGGCCAATGGTCCTTACCCGCGCGGTCGCTCTCCCGCACCGAACTATAACCCGGCGCCCGGCTTTGTCATGCCCTCGCCCATGCATCGTTCGCATAGTCGCGGCCCCAGCCCTCAACCTCCCCCACAAGCTCAGTGGAATGCCTGGGCTCCTCAAAATGCGCCCCCAATGCCGCTCCCGCAGAACGGGCACTACAACCCGGATGTGCTCCCTGCGCAGTTCGCTAACATGTCCTTCCAAGAACCTCCCCCGCAGCAGACGTACCATCCACCCCGCTCGACATCTGTTTATTCCACCTACGGCCCTCCCGCCCCTGCCCCGCAGCAGCCCGTCAATACATCCGCCCCCGCATCTCTCACCGCCCCCCTTCCCACCATTCCCAGCCTGCTCTCGCAGCTGCCATCGATTGAGCAACCCGGCTTTGATCCTGCAGCCAAGGTCGCCTGGTGTCGCGATGTCCTTTCCCTCGTGACACGCGCCCAGCAGCTGACAAATCCTGATTACACCGCAGCGGGCGGTGAGCCCCCCGAAGGCCCTGCCACAATCGATGATCCCGAATTGCAGCGTCTCGTTGACATTGCAGTCCCTCTGATCGTCCAGATAGCGCACGACACCGTAACACCAAAGCCTCTGTACGTCGCCGAGGCGCTCTATCTGCTTGCGACGCTCGAGAGCAGTGGTGCGTTCCCGCAGTATGTCCAGCAGGACCCCCGCACTAGCTTCCGCCATTGCGAGCAGGCGGCCAAGGCTGGCTTTCATGCGGCATGGTTCCGCCTCGGGCGGGACTACGAGAACTTCAAGGACATTGGGCACGCACGACAATGCTTTGAACGAGGCGTGAAGCGGGGCGTCGAGAGCTGCATCTACGTGAGTGATTCATTGTTCTGTTCTGCGTAGGCGCAGTCTCACAAGACGTAGCGCATGGGTATGGCAAATCTCATGGGTCAGCTTGGTCTCCCACCCAACCCCGAAGCGGCTTTGCCACTGCTGCATCGCGCTGCGACGCTCGCGTCTGTGGACGTCCCGCAGCCTGCTTACGTATACGGCCTCTTGCTTCTGAACGAGTTCTCGCACGTGGAAATACCAGCACATCTCTTCGCACCGTATATACCGCCGGGCTCGAACGCAGGGACTGAGGCACGTAAGCACCTGGAACGTGCTGCCTACTTGAACTTTGCGCCGGCACAGTATAAACTGGGACATGCGTACGAGTTCGCACAGCCTCCATTCCCCTTCGACGCGCTGCTGAGCGTACAGTACTACTCGCTTGCCAGTCAACAGGGCGAGGTCGAGGCGGACATGGCGCTTAGCAAGTGGTTCCTGTGCGGTGCGGAGGGCGCATTCGAACGGGATGAGGGTCTCGCGTGGACGTTTGCGGAAAAGGCGGCGAGGAAGGGCCTACCAAGTGCAGAGTTTGCAATGGGATACTATGCGGAGGTTGGCGTCGGGAGCCCGAAGGACCTCGAAGTGGCGAAGAAGTGGTACAACAGGGTAAGTCCTGTGCTTTCTTCGGCCGCATGCTACACTAACTGACCCGATGGCTCAGGCGGCCCAGCACGGCAATCCAGATGCAGCAGAACGGCTTCGCGCACTCTCGCAGCCTGACGCTCGACGCATCTCCCGTGAACAGCATGAGTCGCTCGCGGACACAACCATTGTTCGCAAACGCACTCTCGCTCGACAACGCTCGACAGCGCGGCACGGCCCCACTGGCGAGCGGGCGGTTTCTGCAGCTCAGGGTAGCCAGATCATTCATAATGTTCGGCAAAGTTCGTTGCGTCATCCACCGCCTGATGGTTCTGCTCCTCCGCCCAGTGCCTCTGCACCGCAAGGGTACGGCGCGCCGCCTCTACAAACACCGCCGCCGCAAGCATTCCCGCCGAGCGCGTCGCAACCGCATTTGTCGCCTGCGGCGTCACCAGCGCCCGGAGGCGGCATGCGCCCCTTCGCGAATGCCCCACGATACAGTCTCGTTGACCCCGGATCACGTTCTGCGTCTCCAGGATCTGCACCGCCACCGGGCGCAAACAGGGCAGGCGTTGGTGCAGGCGGGCCCGGGGGGAGGCCGCAACCGAGCCGGCAGAACAGTGGACAGCCAGATGTGTCAAGCCCGCTCGCGCAGGCACCACCGAAGCCGGGTCCACAGACGTTTGAAGAAATGGGAATTGCAACAGGGAAGCTGGAGGACAAAGACTGCATCATCATGTGAGGATCTCAACCACCCGGATGGACTTCTGACTCGGTATACCGGACGGCGCGCTCGCAGAGATCGCGCCATGGACTGTGCTCGCTCTCTCGCAAACTGACTAGGACTTTGTGCTTGGCGCTTTCTGTTTACCGTAGCCGTGCGTTCTGCTGTTGTTGCCCGCGCCGTAGCGGGGCATGACTGGATGTCTGGTACGATAACTGTAACTTAAACCACCCGTAGTTCACGCAATTCATACTTGCCATATGCTTAACATTTTGCTTAACATCCTCGCCAATGCAGTCGCCAGTGCGCCCCGGTGCTCAGCCAGCGTTCCTTTTGGTTGACGCGCATCCAGCAAGCTCTACAATAGAGTACATCGGTGCGACCTCCATATTTGTCCATGTGGCCCTCACAACGTAAGGCGCACACGAAAGCAAGCCATTCCTGCCCACAGACGGAAGGTCTTCCATCTGCTATAACAGGATCCGATGCTGACTCGGGAGGCAGACTACATTTTATCTTACCGTCCTTCGTTTGCCGCAGCAGTCCGCGTCAACACGTACGCATGCTCATATGTTCAAGAAACTTAGATGCGAAGAGTCACAGCTTACCAGCATGAGGATCCACAAAGTCAAACTTGGCGAAGTTATTCTCCGTGCATGTTCATCATAACAGTGCTCAGAGGACACATCCACTATACAGCGACTGCATGTTCTCCGCCAACTTCTCGGTACTGACACCTGTTCCGCTCGCCTCCCCTGCTTCCCCCAAAAGCGGCTTCAAAGACTCCCACATTTCCGCCAGCTCTGTCTCCCCCAAGCCACCGCTGCCGAAGTCCGTATTTGCATCAAAGGTCGATGGATCACTGCTAAATATGGCCGCGACGTCGTCAGAGAGGCTTTGTGGTTCCGATCCAGAGTCAAACCAGGCCGAGGGGTCGTACAAGGGCTCGGACAGATCGGACGTCCCAAGCCACGTAGCTGGATCAAAGGTCGACTGACAAGCGTCCCACTCGCTGAAGTCAGGGTGTTGACCAGCCGAGTCTTGAGGAAGGGGCATGGACGAGATCAAGGCAGGGTCTTCACTGGAGCGTTTCACGGCGGTGGCTACGACCTTGGGACCGTTCGACGCAGAACCCACATCTCGTGGCGTGGCGCTATCCCTGCCTTCCTTCGACCCCAACGTAACTTCTGATCCAGCGTCCATGCTGATTTCAGACGTCGTTGGAGTAGGTAAATCGGAGTCAGTTGGAGTTGGTACCGAGAATTTGCTTTGACTTGCTATACATTGCGTTATTGCCTTCGAGGGTGAGAATGAAGCATCCTCTTCATGGGCGTTGGGATCTCGCGCCAACTCCGCTGCTTCTTCAGCGTCCCAGTCATCAGCATCGACCGGTGATAATATTGGGCTGGATGGTGGAAGGGGCGAGGATGGCGGGAGTTTGTTTCCCCAGCCACGTCGAGTGTGTTCCTCGCCATCTCTGGGCGGCCCTGAGTCCCAGAAGGTATCGCCAAACCCGTCCACATCGCTGCTCGCGACGGGTAAAGCGCTGGAGAGCAAGTCATCTTCATCCTCCACTCTGTCGCTCGTCCGTGAGCTACTCCCTGCCTGGCTACCACTGGAGCGTCTCGCCGAGAACAAAGACCCCTTACCCTTGTATAGACTGGGTAGTCTTGGTGAGCGCGATACGGAACGTCGCTTGGGGGTGAACAGTGACTCGTCCCCACCATCCATCGGGCTGGTGATTGAACGTCGCGATCGCCTCGGAGTCTTCGGAGTCCTTGGGGTACTCGGGAGCGGCACGCTCTCCGGCGCGACCAACAGCGGTGCTCGTCTGGCAATATTCGATCGCGATGAAAGCGGAGACGAGAAGATGGAGAGCTCGGAGCTCTGTGCTACCAAAGGTCGCGGTGGCGTTCGAGGCCTCACCTCGGGATCTGACGCAAGCGTGTTCGCCTTGCTTGCATTCCCTAGCACTGCCGACTCGTTCAGCACACTGGGGGCGACGCGCGGCACCACGGGTCCAGGATCGCTCGCAGGGACCGTAGCATCCGCGTTTGACTCGGGGCGCATTCTGATCCTTCGCTCTCTCTCCCGCTTGCGTCGTTTACTCTCGCGTTCCAGGTCCCTCTTCGCCTGCTCCTCCTCAAGCTGCGCACGCCGATGTTCTGCGAGGCGGGGCTGCGTCGCGGTATTGGTGCGTGCCCACGCCGGGACGACGTACGGTTTGCGCTTCGACTTGGGAGGTGACGACGGTTTTGCGATAGTGGGTTCACGGTCCACCTCTCTTCCTTTGCCCTTGCCTTTCGGCGACGAAGGGGTAGCCATATCGGAGGAACTCGTCAGAGTACGCTTCCGTTCGCGCTCCTTCTCCTCCATGATCTCGTTGAGGGTACGCTTGCGCTTGACGCCACGCCCGTCGGATGTGCGGCTCGAAGACGAAACGGGAGATGAATGCTCATACTCACGCAACTTCGGGACGGGAATCACAGGGTCGTAGATCGTGTGGTCGCGATAGTGCGCGTCGATGGAGATCATGTCAGAGGTTGTACGCGAGCGGGACTCACGTTGTCCTGTCGAACGAGGAGCCAACGGAGGCGCGGGCGCGGGAACAGGAAGCCCCGGAGGCACACCAGGGACAGGCGTTGCGACCGGAGTAGGTAATCCGTCGGGCCTTGGCGGATGTGTTGAATGGGGATGAGGTGCAGCGGGCTGCGCTTTCTGTACTTCCTTACCCTTACCCTCGCGCTCCTTCTTTTTGAAGGCGCTGGGATTAACGTTCTCCTTGTCGAGCAGAACAACTTCGTCCTCTTCATGCGATTGCTGCTTCACATTCACTGTGGAGGGAACGCGCGAGGAGAAGTATGCAGCGAACGCTTGCGGCAAGCCGAGAGAGCCTGGCGCAGTCATAAACTCGAGGGTCCCAGACACTGCTCCGCGAGACGATGATGGAGTAGCGGACGTTGTGTACGCACGAGCCGTGATAGAGGCATGAGAGCTGGCTGATGGCGCTACCACAGCATTTCGCATAAGGTCTGCTGGCGAGACGGTGCCGGGAGGCGCAGTTGGCGTACGCGGCGCACTCAGCAACAGGCGCAGAGCATCTACAAGGGCGGAGTTAGGTTGCACCGCAGTCGACGTCGATGTCGCAGGCGTCGCTGCGTCGATGGATGACATGACATCAAGCAATTCACCGTTCTTCCCCGGAGTAGTAGCCAATGCGCAAAGAAGAGTTTGTAGAGGGTTCACACTGGATTCCGTGGGTACGGTGGAGGCTGTCGAAGTGCGTGTAGATGTGGAACCACTCTGAGAAGAGGACGCTGTGGATGTGGAAGGTTGGGCAGAATCGGCGCGTTTCATGCTGGAAGCTCTACTAATCGGGGGCGACGAGCTCTTGGGTGCCTTGCGCTCCAAAGACGTGGCGTCTAGTGCGCTTGAAGAGATAGGAATTGGCCTGGGCTGCGAAATTTTCCGCAAAGGGAGAGGGGTGGTAGACAGTAGGCTCCGGGGTTCGGAGGGCCACTTGCTGCGATCTGGTCGGACAGCGCACTAAGAATCCTGTCAAGAGGAGAATCTGATTGAAACAGGAATAAAAGCTCACTTCCTTGACAGTGAGGAGAACTTGGAGTGCGTCCTCGCCTGAGCTATCACTCATGAGTGTGCCCACGACCGTCTTGTTTCCGTGTAGGCCGCGAGAGAGTAGGCCGAGGCCGAGGGCAACACCAAGCGAGTCAGGAGGGTGCCCTTGACTGGTGCATCCTTGAGGGAGGCATATGAGGGCTACAGACAGACTACTAACCTGTAGGACTCGAGAGGATCCCGAACATATACCGAGAAATCGCGGTTGGAGTCGAGCAGCAGTTCAGGACTGAATCCATCTTTCAGCTATTATCAAATAAATCTCGAAACAACCGTGCTCGCCTTGCATCGCAGATAGCCTCCAAACACGGCCGTAAAGGTATTCTGCCAAACGCGACGGTGTCCACTTCGTCTGCACTCCCCCCCGCCCGAGGGGCCGGCCGAATAATTTGCACGGGAATGGGTTCATCGCATCTTGCTAGCATGTACTGCGGGGAGACATTGATGGTGTATAAGGCTCGGACTAGCACTAGAGAGTAAGCGGGACGTGCTTCGACGGCGCGTCACGGTGACCTACCCGGCAATACACGTGTTGTGTCCATGTCAGACCAGAGTTTTCAGTTCTTCTTCCTAATACATACACTAAAATATGAGGTGGAACGGGAGGCGGAGAATAGACGAGAAGGACGAGGAGGACGGCGAGGACGAGGACGAGGACGGAGGGCCACACGACGCGTAGACGCCCGTCAGTCGCGCCAACCAAAACAGACGCCCAGTCGCGACTCGATCACGTGTTCAATAGCATGCGTGAACACGATTCGTCATGCTGCCATCCACATACATAGTTATCACAGACTCAGCGGTCATACGAATATATTGAATCGATACAGGGGAGAACGTCTATAAAGAGGTATGCATATCAATCGCGTACAGACAGAAGGAGAGAGCCAATCGAGCCGAGGGAATTGCAAACAGTGCAGTCAATGATATCCTGAGGCCAATGGGGCCGGGTATAGTTAGAAAATTAACAGAGAGCACATAAAAAGTTATCGATTCCGTTCGAATGTTCGGCGTTCGTGCCCGATTGGGCAAACCGCGCAATAGGGCTATCCTCTAATAACAGCAATCGGGACTGATCGTCGTGTCAGATCACGCAGTGCGACGATAGGACGTGAGGACTGACCCGCAGCCACAACACGAGTCACAGCACAGGTCGTCGCAACAGGCGTCACAACATGTGCCACCGCAACAAGTGTCACAACAGAGGACGGGTGGATAGTAAGGCCGATTCATCCGCGTCAGATAATGTCTCTGAGGCGGAAGTTGGGGGCTGTAGATCATCTGCGGTTGCATGGCCGGCTGCGAGTAGACAGTGCGCATCTCGGGAGCTAGACAATCCGTCAATGAACCGTATGAGCATGCGTAGATCAGCCGTCTGAACTCGGAGCAGCGAACTCTGCACATACCCGTTGGGTAGTACCCGCCAGACCAGTACATATCGCGTAGGCCCGTCTCAGAGCGGCGAACACGGATGACGGCAGGGTTGAGATGTTGCGGATACATGAAACGCATCGCAGGATGTCGTTCGTCGGGGCGCAGAGGGCGGGGACAGTGAAGGGAGGGAAGGGGGTTAGACGTCACCTTTCATCGACGCTGCGTATTTTAGAGCGGGAGAGCGTCCGAGAACAGGGGCGAAGTGAAAATGACGAGCTGTAGGAATCGGTATACGGTAGCCATAGGCGAAGCCCCGGCATGAAGGAAGAGCGAAATGAAAGCCACGAGGCATCCGGTGAGAGTCGTACCGCTCGCGAAGAGGAAGGACCGTCCCTCGCTGTGAGATGGCACGGGCGAGAACGCATGCACGTGTGCCAGAATGAACGTGAGCGAGAGCGCGGGCTATGCCATTGGTACATAAATCTGTCTGCGGTAAACGGCAATGCAGTCATAGGAAGAGACCGAAGACACTCATATCGCCCGACGCTCAGATGACGCCGGGTCGGATATGCGTCGAGGGAGCGGTCGCGGCTGGCGATTGGGGAGACAAACTTTGTTATTATCGCGGGTGGGATGCAAGATGGCACTCGTTCTTGAGGCGAGTCTCCCATACGGAGTTGCAGTGTATCGCCTTCGTCGTGGCCAGACCCACTATCTCAGTCGCATGCAGCGGGCCGCTCAGACAACCGAAGACGACCCTAGCTTCGAGGCAGCGATATCGTGAGCATCGTGTCGACGACGAAGACAAAAAATTCGAGAGGGACGCACCGCATCAGGGAGACGCCTCTACATGCAGCTCAGAACAGGCCATCGGCACTTACGACAGGAGGTTTCATGACCGATCTATCAGAGAACATGACGCTCTGCCAGCACGCAAGGCTGTGTGCCTTTGGCGAGAGATGGCGGGAGGCAACCACGAATTTCAGCGACAAGCGTAGTACACAGACAGGACTGTTCTACATGCGTGTTGGGGTCAAGTTGGAGCCTGCGCGTGGTGGCGGTCTCATCGGGGGGTCTCCGGGCGGTCCCCGACTATGCCTTTTGTGGACAGGCGGTGCCGATGGAGTCATTGGGCGCTGGCCGGGATGCGCCGAGGGTTACTCAGCGAGAGAGGAGAGGGGTTTGTCATCGACCTCGTCGGCTCAAAAGGCGGCCTCTGCGACCCTTCCGCCCACTTCCCCGCACCCCCGACCACCAGAAAGATTGTGAGTATCGCCCTCGAGCGATTCGATGCCGCCAGTCGTCTTTCATGGCTGTTATTGGCGACCATTGAACGGTGGATGCGCCTCGGAGACGATGGATGGAGTCTGTCGGTTAGGATGACTTGGGTGCTCACACGTCTTTTCCGTTTCTAGACTCAAGATGGGTCGCCGTCCCGCTCGCTGCTACCGTTACTGCAAGAACAAGCCCTACCCCAAGTCGCGCTACAACCGTGGTGTGCCCGACTCCAAGGTTCGTGGGCTCGACTCGCTTACATACCCAACTCGACCTGAAGCTCCTTTCAGATTCGTATCTTCGATCTTGGCCGCAAGCGTGCTTCCGTCGACGAGTTCCCCTTCTGCTGCCACCTTGTCTCCGATGAGTACGAGCAGCTGTCCAGCGAGGCACTAGAAGCAGCACGTATTTGCGCCAACAAGTACGTCACCAAGACGTCTGGCAAGGATTCCTTCCATCTCCGCGTCCGCGTGCACCCCTTCCATGTCCTCCGTATCAACAAGATGTTGTCCTGCGCGGGTGCCGATCGGTGAGTCTACAAATGCAGATCAAGTGCTGGCCATGTTCTTACGCCCTTGAAGTCTGCAAACTGGCATGCGTGGCGCCTGGGGCAAGCCCTACGGCACTGTTGCCCGTGTGAACATCGGCCAGATCATCCTTTCCATCCGTACGAAGGACCAGAATGCTGCCGTTGTCCAGGAGGCACTCCGCCGCGCACGGTACAAGTTCCCCGGCCGCCAGAAGATCATCATCTCCCGCAAGTGGGGCTTCACCAATGTCAACCGTGAGGACTATGTGAAGCTCAAGGAGGAGAAGCGTGTGCTGCAGTACGTGTCGTCATCATGTCGCGCCGCAGCAGCGACTGATCTTTGCCAATAGGGATGGCGCTTACGTCCAGTACATTCGCCCCAAGGGCAACCTCGAGAACAACCTCCGTGCTCAGCTCCGTGCATGATTCCAGGGGACATTGTATCTCGTGTACGCTAGCTATATCCTCTCCGTTGTCCATTGCACGACGTCTATGGGTCATGAGATGCATGCTTGCATGATTGTATCATTTATGCGTGAGTGCTAGTCTTTTGTGGCGCGATGCCACTCGCGACGGACGTCAAAGTGTCCTCTTGTCACTGCCCTATATTCACTACGTCGCTCTTACTCTGTGGGCGACGGCTAGGGGAAACGGGGCATAGATTGAACTTTTTGCGTCTTGCATTTCATCCGGATCGGAAGAGTACTATTCTCGTTTGTGATGATTTGGAGTTCATGTGCAGCAAGACATTCTTTAGTAATGGCGTACTTGGGCACGCAATCGATACATCATTCCTTACGCCCTCCGAACACCTGAACAGTACTGTGGTCGTTGTTTGGCTCAATGTCACGTTAGGGTGCGTGCTGCTGTATATCAAGGCTTCTTGAACCTGGCTTTCATTTGGAACGTCTCCATGTCTATATGTTGTAACCCCCAAACGATTTGCCCGAGTCTCCGCACAACTGCTTTTCCATGCTGGTGAACGTGCCCATATCATTCTTTAGCCCACCTCTTGGCCAATCCTCTAGTTACTTCACTGTATGGAATCCTCACAGTAGGCCTATCTGCGTGTAGTACCCGCGATCGCAGTGGGCACCGAGGCGACTTGGAGGCGATCTATTGCATCGTACTGGGAGGTGTACACGACCTCCTGTAGACCCGGCGTTATCTACGACAGCTGCACTTCCGCGCTCCCTGAACCCTGTCCCTCTGCGGTTATCACAAGCGGCCGTTCGTTTCAAAGTCTACAACACAAAGTCGTTGTCATCAGATGAAGACGCACGACAGGCTGAAATGGTGATAGACCAGAGCATGCCTAGAGACTTGCAACAGGAACAGGGCTGTCCGCGACTCCGGGTATGGTCGCGGGCATGCGCCCTGACGTCGATGTAGTGTTGCGTTGGCGGCAGTGTACGCATACAGGAAGGTCAGGCAAGATGACTCTCGCGGGTCATTGAGAGTTCCGTGGGCGGGCAATCGAGGGTGACACATTATCCGGAACGTTGATACTGTCGATCTCGGGTGACGCTACACGATGATTACATTCTACTACGACATCGTACGTATACAGCTTTGCATGTATGCTTCTTCTATTCCCCACTGGATGGATCAGAGACGGTCTACGTTGCCGAGGTCGGAGCAGGCCTCCTTGACGCGGGCGGAGAGGGTCTTTTCGCCCTCGCGGACCCAGACGCGGGGGTCGTAGAACTTCTTGTTGGGCTTGTCTGCGCCCTCGGGGTTGCCGACCTGGGTCTGGAGGTAGCCGGCCTTGGACTGGATAAAGTCGCGGATGCCGGCGAGGTAGGCGAACTGGGTGTCGGTGTCGACGTTCATCTTGACGACGCCGTTCTGGACGGCGGTCTTGATCTCTTCCTTGGTGGAGCCGGAGCCGCCGTGGAAGACGAGGAAGCTGCGGGGGTTGAGCGGGGGGAGCACACGCGCGAGGGAGGGAGAGGGACGTACAGAGGCTTCTTCTTACCGAGCTTTTCCTCGGCGTAGAGCTGGTGCTTCTGGAGGAGCTCGGGGTGGAGGCGGACGTTGCCGGGCTTGTAGACGCCGTGGACGTTGCCAAAGGCGGCGGCGATGGAGAAGTTGGGGCTAATCTTGGAGAGGGCCGAGTAGACGTCCCAGATGTCCTCGGGCTGGGTGTAGAGCTTGCTGTTGTCGACGCTGGAGTTGTCGACGCCGTCCTCCTCGCCGCCGGTGATGCCGATCTCCATCTCGAGCCAGAGGCCGAGGGGGGCCATGCGGGAAAAGTACTTTACGCAGGTGGCGATGTTCTCGTCCTTGGGCTCTTCGGAGAGGTCGAGCATGTGGGAGGAGAAGAGGGGCTCGCCGTGCTGCTTGAAGTAGTCTTCGTCGGCGGCGAGCATGCCGTCGAACCAGGGGAGGAGTTTGTGGGCGCAGTGGTCCGAGTGCATGACGACGGGGCTGGGGATGGTAATCAGCGGGGTAACAGATGGATGGATGTGATGGCGTACACGCCGTATGCCTTGGAGACGAGGCGGACATGGTGGGCGGCGGCGATGGCGCCGGTGATGGAGGCCTGCTGCTTGTCGTTGGCGAGGCCCTTGCCTGCAAAGTAGGCGGAGCCGCCCTGGGAGACCTGGATGATGATGGGGCTCTTGATGTCGCTGGGGGCGGGGTGAGTGTGCGGGCGGCGATAGGGGGGATGTGAGCGCGCACCGGGCAGCCTCGAGGACGGCGTTTGCGGTGGAGGAGGAGGTGACGTTCTGAGAGGGGCGAGTGTGAGAGAGCGCGACGGGGGGAGGGAAAGGTGACTCACGATGGCCTGATGGGCGACGGTGCGACGCGCGATGAGCATGCGGCGTACAAGAGGGTGCAAGACTTACGGGAATGGCAAACTGGGGGGACGGGTGAGCGGGGAGATGCTCGGGGAAAGAGGCGGAGACGGACCTGGTGCTCCTTTGCGTACTCGAAGAGCTTGCGCACGTTGTCGCCGGTGAGGACGCCGGGCTGGAGAGGGCTGTGAGCGACGAGGGGAGGGACGAGGGGAACGACGTACGGGGACGATGTCGAGAACACCCATGTTGTGCGGGAGAGGGAGGAGGGAATATGGCGAGGGGCGACGATGGGCGATATAAAGGCGGGACCGGAGCGTCGGCGCACATCGATGACATCACGTGCCCGGCGAGGCCAGCCCTAACCCATCGCTGGCATCGTCTGCACGGCCGCGGCGGGGGCGAGCAGCGGCGGTGTTGCGGGTGGACCCTCGCCCGCAGCGTGCACATCGCGGCGAGGGGGCGTGGGGCGACGGCGAGGACGGGGACGAGATCGACGGCGAGCATCAGGATCGCCCACCCCCGCCTGCGCACGGCCTCGCTCGACGATCGCCGCCTGTGCGCGGACGTGATCGCCTGCGTGTGCCTGGCCGTCGCTCGCAGCGGGCGCAGATGTTGTGTTGCACGCGACGGGGGCCAAAAGTCCGACTCGCGCGGCCTTCGCTCGGGGACCCCGGCTGACCCCTCCCCGCCCTCGCTGCCCTCCCCGCCCGCTGCACCGCCCGGCGTCGTCGCAGCTGGCTCCTGAGGGCGAGCAGTGCACGCGAGGGCGATCGACTCGCCCGACGTGTCGCAGAAAACAACAGACGGAGGCAGGACGAGGGGTGCGCCCGGGGTCCTGACAGGTCCCACAGGCGTCCACAGCGCTGCCCAAATCGGGAAACGGCGTGTCCCTTCATTCAAGAATGGCCCCTCTTCTCCCTTCCCTCCCTCCATCCTCTCCTCCTCTCCCCCATGCCCTTTACTCGCTACCTCGCAGACGACGACCCCTACCACAACAATCACCCACCCCCGCCCGAGCACCACGACCCCGCCCTCTTCACCCCCAATGTCCAGTTCCAGGTCCCCCCCGTCATCCTCGGCGCACCCACCCTCGCTCCAGGCGGAGGCGCAGAGGTCCTCCCCCAGGGCTATCTGCCCGCACCACCCACCACCGCAAACTCTCTAGCCGCCGCCTGGTGGTCCAACGCGCCCTACGACAGGTACTCCACCGACTTGTAAGTCTCTCCCTCCCATCCCCGTCCCGCCCTTGACCCTCCCCCAGCGCCTCCAATGCCGCCCCCCTCAAGTACCACCCCCACGCCTTTCCCGACTACCACCCCTCCCCCGTCGCCGCCGCCCAGCCCCTCGCCGCCCTCCACGCTTACGCCCCGCCCCGCCTCGTCCAGACCCCCGTCTCCGCCACCCGCAGCCCGTACCCTGACGCCGCCGCCGCCGCCGCCCTCCCCGTCTCCGTAGCCACGCCCCTCGGCCTCCCCGTCTACTCCACCTCTGGCTTTGACTTTCTCGCCCTCCTCAGCCGCATCGCCAACCGTCCAGACCCCAAGATCCACCTCGGCCCCGTAGACATGTCCTGCGCCTTCGTCGTCGTCGACATCCGCCGCTACGACCACCCCATCGTCTACGCCTCTCCCTCCTTTTGCAAGCTCACAGGCTACTCCGAGCACGAGGTCCTCGGCCGCAACTGCCGTTTTCTCCAGTCGCCCGACGGCAGAGTCCAGCGCGGCGAGCTCCGCCGCCATACCGCCCCCGAGGCCGTCCACGCCCTCAGAGCCGCCTGTGCCGCTCACAAAGAGTGCCAGACCAGCATGCTCAACTATCGCAAAGGTGGCCAGGCCTTTATCAACCTCATCTCCATCGTTCCCGTCCCTGACGGCGACACCGACGAGGTCTCCTTTTACGTCGGTTTCCAGGTCGACCTCGCCGAGCAGCCCAACGCCATCCTGCAAAAGCTCCGCGACGGCTCCTTCATGGTCGATTATTCGCGTCGCGCGCCCTTGGGCGCCCCCAGTGCCCCCATGCAGCGCAACTGGCGCACCGCGTCCGCCGCCATGGCCGGCGCATCCACAGAGCTGCACAATAGGCTCGCGGACCCGTCATTCCTCGAGGCCTTCCCTTCGGCTCTCCCCGGTAGCGCCGGCAGTGGCGTCGTGCCGTCAACCGTAGGGACACCCTCGCCCGCAACCGACCAGCCTGCGGATCCGTATGACGGCAACAAGCCGCTCAGCCTCCTTCTACTCGCCGCGTCCCCCGATTTCGTCCACGTCGTCTCCCTCAAGGGCGTCTTCCTTTACGTCGCACCGTCCGTGCGCGACGTCCTCGGCTACGACCCTGCAGAGCTTGTCGGACGCTCCCTCGCCGAATTCTGCCACCGCGCCGACGTCGTCCCGCTCACGCGCGAGCTCAAGGACAGCTCGGTGGCACCCGGGACAGGCACCCCCGCCGCCATCGCCCACGCGCGCACAGAGAGCCGGCGCAAGGTCGACCTGCTCTTCCGCATCCGCACAAAGAGCGGCGAGCTCGTGTGGCTCGAGTGTCGCGGGCGGCTGCACGCCGAACCGGGCAAGGCGCGCAAAGCCATCATCCTCTCGGGCCGCGTTCGGAGCATGCCCCTGCTCGAGTGGGCGCCCGTCGCGAGAGCGGGTGGGCTCGCGCCGGCAACGACCACAATCAAGTGCGACGAGAGCGGCGACGAGGTCAAGGTCGAGGAGCAGCACGAGTTTTGGGGACTCGTCAGCGCGGGCGGGACGTGGCTCTTCGCCGGACACGCCGTGCAGGACATCTTGGGCTGGGGCGCGACAGAGGTCATCGGCAGGATGGTCAGCGACTTTATCGCCGCCCCAGTGGAGACGCAGCACGCGCTGAACGACGCCCTCGCGCGGGTATGCGGCGCAGCAGAGCCGCCGCAGGAGTCGCACGCGATCAACTGCGGCGTGAAGCGCAAGGACGGAGCAGAAGTCCTCGCGCGCGTCACCTTCTTCCGCCCGCCGGCGTCGCTGGACGCAGGCTCGCCGCAGCGGCCGATCGTGTGCCAGGTGCGCCAGCTCGGCGCAGACGCGCTCGGCCAGGGCGCACGCCTCATGCACGCGCGGGCGGAGAGCGTGTTTGACGAGATGGACGCGCGGCGGGAGCGCAGCTGGCAGTACGAACTGCAGCAGCTCAAGTACGCGAACGAGCGCCTGCAGGAGGAGGTCCGGAGCCTCGAGGGCTTGGTCGACGGCGCCGTCCAGCAGCACAGGCAGGCGCACCCGCCGCCGCGGCCGAGGAGACAGGAGCAGGTCCAGTCGCCGGCAGTGTCAATGCCGATGGCACTGTCCGTCGCGCAGCCCTCGGCGTCGTACGCGCATCCCCCGCCTCCGCCCGGCTTGGTGATGACGCCGTTGTCGCAACTCTCAGAGGTCGCGTCGTACACCAGTGCGCTCCCTGCCGACCCGCAGGGCTGGCGGCCGTCGTACCCGTATGCCACAAGCATGCCTTCTCAGCACCGCATGCTGTCGTCGTCGTCCAGCCAGCATCGTGTCAGTTTGCCTATGAAACGCGCATGGGACGGTTCCGCCGATGACGCGCCCACGTGAATATATATGTACTAGTTCCACACATGCTTTCGCTCGCCCTGCTGTTAATGTTTTCGCACTTGCTGTCCATTCTGCTATCGCATACACATAGTTGGCCGGAATGTATTTCACACTCGTGTACATATATGCACGCATGAATTTTGTGATACGCGTAGATGGACAGGCGGGGTGAGCACGGCGTAATGGTACAAATAGGTAAGTAGGTACAGCTTGCGGTGAGACGACAGTGTGGCGACGATGCAATGCAATGACGAACGTGATAGGTATGGTAAGGTCCGGACGCATGCGGGAACGAGGCAGCAGGGTCAAGGTAAGGGTTCCCGATTGCTGGACAGGCGGTTGAGATGGATGTAGACATCGGTGCCGAAGCCGTCCATCGAGATGAGACGCAAATCGCCGCCAAAGTAGCGGGCATACTGTCGTGCGACGCGGAGCCGGGGTTAGTGGCGGATTCTAGCGTCGATGAGCAAGGGAACCGGGACACACCAATCTGGAGAGAGGGAGACCGTATCCGAAGCCAGCCATGGGCGCCTTGAAGTCGCTCGCCTGGAAGTCCTGGTCAATGTTCTGACCCTCCATGGTGGTGTACATGTATGTCCAGATGAGGGGAATGGCGCTGCGCGGGATGCCGCCGCCCTCGTCGGAAATCTTGATGGTAATGTCCTCCTTGCCCTCGACGACGATGACCTTGATCGGCGGGAAGCTGTCCTCGTGCTCCGGCCCGAAGCGCTCGACGACGGCGCGGAGCGAATTCTTGAGTAGCTCGAAGCAGATGTGCGACAGGTGTCCGGGGACGTAGGCAAAGTGCAGGTCTTTCGGGCAGATGAGCTGCACGGGCGGGCCCTTGAACATCGCGTAGTGCTCCTCGCACACGAATCTGACGGCAGGTCAGCACCACTGTGAGTCTGTCTGACCGCCGGGGGACACGCACCGGGCGTTCTCGACCGCTTCTTGCACAATGTCATGGACATTCTGAGACCAGCGCGTCAGTCGCGAGATCCGCATCGGGGCGTACGATAGATACGCACCGCTCTCGTGCAGATGATCCCGACATAGTCGGGGTGTGGCTGCAGGGTATTCAGGGCAATGTCTGTGCACATGTGAGTTCGCTCCGACACGGCCAAGGGATCGCGAGTGCTCACGCTGGCCGATGAGGAATCGGATGCCTATTCGAGAGAGGTAGAAGCGATCGAGCCAATGCTGCACGTCGAGATTGATGTTTCGCGCGTTTTGGCTGCGTTTCCACTCGAGGACGCCCTGTGCGACAGTGGTGACAGTGGGGTCATGCCGCCGCTTGATGTGCTCGAGGGTCTTTGTGAACTTGCGGTTGAACTCTTGCATCTCTGGCGGCCACTCCACTTTGACCGTGTTTGCGTAGTATCTGCGGGACTTTTAGGCAACGTTGTACCGGCGTGATGTGATAGGCTTACCTCCGCTCCATGGGGATGCGCAGCTTGTGTTTATGGCCGTTGGAGTTGCCCGTTTTTGACCCAGAGGCGAGCGCGAATCCTGTTGGACTGCCATAGTCGTCGGCAAAAAAGGGGAGGGAGGGATTGGGGGTGGACTCTGGGAGGACAATGTCAGAGCTCTGTGCCGCCAGTGCGTCGCGGATGTGGCGGGGCAGCTTGGGGGTCGGGAACGAGATGAGCTCCTGGAGGGGCGTGGTCAGGGGACGCAGAGACCAGAAGGCGGAAATGCGATGCACCTCAAACGACTGAGCATACCATTCCTTGACCCTGTTGATGGATGGCATGGCGCTGAGGTTGTGGGGCAGCTGGTCAAGCTCCTTGACGCGGTGCGCGAGGCGGACCGGGAGCTCCTCTGCGGCGCACAGCGTTGGCGCGAATGCAAACAGACAGGCGGAGCGGGAGACGTACCGAGCAAGAACTGACTCGCTCCGAAGAGGGTTCCCTGACTCGGGTTCTGTCCGAAGAGGACCATCTGCTGGAGAGAGACTGTGGATGGCTCGCATGAGAGGCGAGGAGGGACGCGGGAGGAACGTACCGCCTGTCTGGGGGAAGGAGGCATAGTGATGGATCCTCTCCCAGAGGCCTGGGGTGATGCGGAACATGGCGGCGGAGAGGAGGAGGAGGAGGAGGAGGAGGAGGAGGAGGGGGAGGAGGCGGCGGCGGAGGGCAGCGCGGGGAGCAGCGCGCCCACCTGAAATGGCCTGCGGGAGAGGTCACATGCCCGCCGCCGCCGTTCCCCGCACTAGGCCCTGCTGCACGTGTTTCCCCCCCTACCCGGCCTCCTCGACGCTCTGTGCCCCGGCGACGGTCTGCTCAACGGTCTGCTTCTCATTGCTCTCCTGCCTGCGCTGCTATCCTACACCACTCTCTGTACTCCTCCTCCACCGTCCCCGACGCCTCTCCCGCTCTACGTCCGCCCTCTCCCTCACGCCGGTTTCCACTCAAAGTGATGTTTCCCTACCGGTTATGTCAGATACCGGTCCTTCATCCAGACCGCCACGCACCCTTCTCAACCTCTCCAGGCCCCTCCGACTTGAGGTCATATGAGTGTGCCCCAAAGTAATCCATCTCCGCCTCCATAAACTGGCTTGGCAAGTGTTTCCCCGCACAATACTTGAAATACTCCAGACTCGCCCCCAGTGCCGGTCTGGGGAAGTTGATCGCCCCCCTCCGGCCCGTCAGTGCCTCCTCTCCCGGTCTACAGTCACACTCACATGTGCGCGTTCCACTCCACGCCCAGTGCCACCACTCGCCTCAGCGCAGGCAACGTACGTCGGACCTCCTCCCCGACTACCCCCAGCGTCAGTACGTTCGTGACCGTCCCAGAGGGCTCCAGAACGGGCTCTAATAGGTCGGCGATGTACTCCGAGCGGATGATGCACCCCTCTCGCCAGATCCGCATGCACGTCGCTAGATTCACCCCCCACCCTTCGTCCTCGCTCGCCCGCGCAATCAGGTTCAGTCCCTGAGCAAACGACGCCAGCGTCGCGCAGTACACTGCCTGTCGGAGGTCCTCTGCGAACTGCGCCCGGAACGCGTCGTCGACCTGCTGTTTCCTCGCCGCACCCAGGTCCTGTCCTAAATTCTCGACCACCTCTATCCGCTGTGCCCGGTCCGCGGACGCAATACGGAAGAAGTGCGCTGCTGCAATGGTAGGCACAGACACATGACGGTTCGCTGCTTCGACCAGAGTCCAGAACCCGGTTCCTATACAGGCGTTGATCGGTGAGTCTCTGCCCCCATTGGCTCGTCGTGCTCTATACCTTCCGACTCGTCGGCATCTTGCACCACCTTGTCCTGTACTTCATTCACAACGTGGCTCGGCGGCCCGTCACGGTGGTGTCTACCACATATCTCCGCGCCAATGCTGATCAGGTAGTTTCGTTTCTGCCGATGCAAAATATCAAGGCGCACAGGAGGCAACCTGTCTAGGACCTACCAGTTCACCTTCAAGTACCCAGTCATTCCATATGGTCGCGATGTCGTCGAGCGGAAAGTGCATGCACTTGTAGAGCAGCTCCCAAGTCTCGCTGACGATGCCGAGAATGCCCTGCTCAATGCCATTGTGTGCCATCTTGACGTAATGCCCGCAACTTGACGGCCCCAGGTTCGCCACGCACGGTGCACCTGTCTTTGGGTCCTTTGCGGCGAACTTTTTGAGGAGGGGCAGGACGGCATCGAGGGCATCCTTGTCACCGCTAGCAGAGATGGACGGCCCACGCCGCGCAGCCTGATACCCACCGGACACGCCCATGGATATGTACGCGATCCCTCGGGGGCGCAGAGCGTCCTGCCTGCGGCGCGCGTTCTGGTACCACTCGTTCCCGCTGTCGAGAATGACATCACCCGACGTGAGATATGCGTCGACATTCTCGAGCAGCTTGTCCGCGGGATCGCCGTGCGGAATACTGAGAACCAAGAGCTTGGACGTGTTTTTGCCGCCGAGGAAATCGAGGAAGGGCGCATAGTCCCTGAAGGTATGCACCCGGGCGTGGAGTGCACGGTTGAGGCCGGAAGGAGAGGTGAGGCTTGTGAGTAAATTGTCGATGTTTTGAGGCTTGATGTCGAACACGCCGACCTCGAGTCCATGCTCGGCAAAGAGCATCGCCATGCCTGAGCCCATAGAGCCCGCGCCGACGACGCCGATCTGGCATGGACATGTCAGTGCATGAGGTCGCTGGTCACATCGGGCTCGCCTTTGTGAATGTTTCAGACATGATGGTTGTCGATGGAGAAGGGGATGCGGGTGTTGACGAGCAGGAGAGAGGGTTATATATATGTAGGAGGGACAGCGGCGACATGTTGTGAGCTTGGGCGACACGCTCGACGTCATCCACCACTTCATAGCACGCTCACGTGACCGCGTATACTACAGAATTCGCATTTTCCGATAAATACAACAACATATGCCTCTCTGGTGGCTCCCGGCATTAGTACAGCCACCAGAAGCAAATCCAATCAATACATATACACATTAGAGGGCCATCATACTTTTTTGCCCTACATCGGGGTATGGACTTCTCCTCGCACATCGTACAGTCTCACCATGCTATACCACGTGCTACCGCGTCGGTCGTGGCTTGGTCACTTCCTCATAGATAAGCACTGCAAGTCGCGCGGTGAATATTTGTGCTAGGATGCTCTTGGATGCCAACATACCTTTCAGTTCTTCCTTACCCAGGGCCTCGCCGTAATCAAAATCGAAGAACGATGGGTCAAGAGGCTCGGCCGTCGGCTCGTCTTGCGGATCATGGTATGCCTCAATCCACGACAATCAACATGACGAGTATAGTACGTCGCGTGGAGTGCGCACCTCAAGATATGGGTGTTTCAGTGCTTCGTCAACTTCAATTCGGCGTTTGGGGCTAAACGTGAGGCATTTCTCCATAAGGTCCAAAGCCTACGTATTGTCCCGCGGTGAGTATCGATGCCTTTCTTGTATGGACCTGGACCTACCAGCGGATTCGCGTTCGGGAACAACAAATTGAATGGTTTCTTCTTCCGGAAAGGCAATGCACGGATATACTCCCTTGATCGGGGCGATGTGATGGCATAGAAGTCGTCTAGAGAAGGGGTCCCGAGGACGTCGAGAATGATAGACAGCTGGTGATGATCTATAATGCCGACGACGGCACGCAGTGAAGGTGAAACGACGCCGAGCGATGGACAAAGGGAACGTACAGTCTCTACCGGGGAAGAGAGGCTTCCCACTGAGCATCTCCGCCAGCACGCAACCAACACTCCAGATGTCAATTGCTCGGGTGTATTCTTTGAAAGTGAGCATGACTTCTGGTGCACGATACCATCTAACCGACGTAACCTGATGAACAACCAAGCTAGTAGCGCAGGTAACAGGCGCACCGGGTTGCGACATATTCGGTCATGAAGGTACTGCTGTCATTCGCAAAGTTGGGAGGCGGGCGTGCGGAGCGCGCGAGGCCAAAATCACAGAGCTAAGCGAGGTAGGAGGTCAGACGACCCGATGGCGAAGCCGAGAAAATGCAAATAGGAAGGGCTCTCGCCTTGAGGTCGCAATTGGCGTTCAGCAACAGGTTGGATGGCTTGAGGTCTCGATGGAGCACATCAGCTGAATGCAATGCCTTGAGCGCTCGGAGGGTCTGAATGAGGGCGAGATAACCAAGATAACCGTTAGCATGCCAAGGAGAGCGGTCGTACATACACGGTGACGCGCGTGTACCGACCTGGTATATGAAGTACTGGCAATGATCGTCGCTAAGCTCTTGGGTGCGGATGACACGGTGGAGGTCCGTCTCCATGAGTTCTTGCACGAGGTAGACTTCCCTGAACTCCTCGAGACTGGGCGGACGCAGTATGTCGAGGATAGATATGATATTCTCATGATGAAAGTGCCGAAGGAGCTTGATCTCGCGGAGGGTGCGGAGGCAGAACATGGAATGATCGAAGGGTGTTATGCGCTTGATCGCGACCTTGCGCTGGGACGGGACGTGGATGGCGGAGCTGCAGCAGCGTGCATGAGGGTGTGAGTGCGCTGCGGAACGGTGGGACGATGCGATACCCCGCGGACGCACCATACGATGCCGTACGCACCCTCGCCGATCACATCGAGGATCTGGTAGTTGGAGCCCACTACGAAGTTGTTGGCCGCCACGCGGTCGTCCACCTCGGCCATGGTCGGTAGTATACGCAGAGAGGGGCGTGCACGACGATGAGCGGGGAAAGATGATCGTCAGGAGAGAAGAAGGGGACAGGGAGGGCTGAGGGCGCGCGACCACGGCGGCGCCGATATTGTCTCCCGTCCACTGACTTATTGTTAGACGCCCCGCCGCGGCAGCCATTTCTGACAGACAAGTCCGCATTGGGGTTATTCTGCACAAAAATTGAACCACGTGGTAGAGTGCACGGCGACTTGGTTTGGAGGCCCACCGCCGCCTGCCGTGCAGAGTCCTTCCCGCCGACCAGCCCCCGTTTCTCGTCGCTCTCTCTTCCTATCGTCCGCTGTCTATAGATTGCTTTTTCACTTGTCCTGTACTACTTACTACCATGCCCGCCGCAGACGCCAGGAAGGACCCCGAAGGCACTCACGAGCCTGCCCGGGAGGTCGAGCGCGAGAAGGACAGGGAGAGAGACAAGGGTGGAAGGGCCAAAGGCTCGACCAAAAGTACGTGCTCACCGCCAGTCCACAGCGCATTGAATCGTATATCGACTTCTTATGCGGTGTGCAGCCAAAGATCTCTCGCATGTCCCCTGCAAATTTTTCAAAGTCGGTTCCTGCACCGCAGGTTCATCTTGCCCCTTCTCTCATGCTGTTCTCGAGCCCGGGCAGGCCAAGGAGGTCTGCACGTGGTTCGTCAAAGGGAACTGCAAGTTTGGACACAAGTGTGCGCTTGCGCATATCCTCCCCGGTCAAAGCATGTCGATGGATCGAAAGAACAAGAAGGCAGCCCAACTGGCCGCCCAGGCAGGGGGCTCTGGTGGAGGCGGAGGTCGCGATGGTGGCAGGCGCGGCCACAAGAGCGGCACGCACGGCAGCGGGTCTGGCGGTGCGCAGAGTCGCAATGCCCTGCTCTCTGGTTCAACTGCGCCAACACGCGCTCTCTCGGGCAGCGCCCGTTCCGGCATACCAATGCCACTGAAAGCCACACTCTCACCATCGACGCCTGCACCGCCTGTCAAGGATACTGACTTTGCTTCCTTTGGTCTGCCCGACGAGAGCAACAAGCTGCCCAGCGCCCCCGCGCAAGGCAAACCTCCTACATGCCCGGCGCCTGATACGTCGTCTGCGGTTCCTCCTTCTAACGAGACCGATGCTGAGCCTGGCTCATCCCCCGCCAAGCCAGAGATTCATGAGTCCACCCCGCTCCCGACGAGCGCGCATACCGCTCCCCGCCGAGTAGGAAACCCACATGGCTCGCCGCCGCTCGACTTTGGACCTATCGGTTCTCCGCCTCGCTCGTTAGACTCCGCAGGGCATCCTGCTCGCACCAACGGATTCTCCCCAGGGACGTCTCCCAATCTCACCGGGTTATCCACGTCTCCCTTCTCCGCCCCGGGGTCTCGCACAGTATTTGCCCTCCACGACGAGGATGTTCCTGGTGGCTACGCTGGTCGTTCGGGTCTATCTGCGTCCTTAGGTGCAATGACGTCCTGGCCGAACGATCGTCCTTCTCGAAGACTAGGCGGCGGCGTAGTTGGCGACGTCGTTGTTGAAGACGAAGACTTCGAAGAGTTCATCCCCAGTTCGCTGACGGATCTGCTGACCCCGGAAGAGAGGTCGAGAAGGATGTCTCGTACTAATGGAGCCCGTCCGAATATTCTCGGCACGGATCGTGAGGGCACAATAGGCGCGCAGCGACCGTCATTGGAGGGTCAGCATCATAGGTATTCGCGATCAGTGCCGGCTCCGTCGTTATTACAAGACATTAAGTCGATCTGGTCGGACAGTGGCGCTCCCGGTGCTGGTTCTGAGCTTGCTGGTACTCCAGGGACCAGCGTCACTGGTGGTGGTCTAGGGAACGGGACGCCTAGTTCGTTCACGTCCAACTCCGGTCTCGCTGGTAGACCAGGCGAAGACATGCTCTCGCCGTCGAACGCCTCTGCTGCGTTCCTCCCTGGCCTCCATCACCATTATCTCAACTCGAAGGTGCAGCGCACGAGCCTCATTGGCGGGGGTTTATCCGCTTTGCACGCCTCCCATGGAAACAGTTTGAATCACCCTGGTTTCGCGGGGACTCATGGCGTTGGTTCCGCTGCGCTATCCCCTCCTCACACGAGCGCCCTCGGCAACCACCTTTCTGTGGGTAGTCCGTCGTCAGATGTATTTTATGGACAGCAGCGCCAATCTGCGGGTGGCAACGATGGGTACGTCCCTCGCTGATGCGCAGGTGTTGTACTGATATCGGCTCAGAGCATGGCAAGCGCACGCCCCGGGGCGGTCGCTTCCTCAAGGCCTTGCCGCGGGATATTCAAGAATCCACGCATTGCCGCCACCTGTCATCTCTTCACCGTCGACACCGGGTACATTCGGTCAGGCTGGGGGCTATTCTCCTGGTGCGAAGGTGTTCGGGCATTCACAGAGCCCACCTGGCGACTGGCACAGTACATCACCTGGTGCGGCAAATGCGCTCGACTCCCTCGTGCAGTTCTCTGCACAAGCAGCTACGAGCAATACATTGGGTGGTCTCGAAAGTGTCTTCTCGCAATTGTCATATTCCGCTGCAGCGACACGTGCGTGTTCATTTGTTGGATCTTTCATCACTCATATCTCATGGTTTATTACAGGGGGTGGTGGCATGCAAGGCAGTACTGTCAGCGGTCCCCGCAGTGTAAGTGGGCGTAGTGTTAATCCGCAGGGTTCACTCAGCCCACTTAGTGGGCCTGTGCTCACGGGCGATGATGATGACCTATTCAGCATGGATGGTTGATTTGTAATGATATGTTGTGTAGAAAAGTATGACTTGTCTCAATCTTGTATAATATGCTGCTCAATGCATGAGGCTTGGTGTAGAGAATGTCTGATTGTAGTCTTGGGTAGTCAATGACCACAAGCCTCAACTACAAGTTGCTCATCATACCATGGGAGAATGGCCTAGTACACGTAGTGGGGGCATACATTTTTTTGGTCTGTCTAATCTTGAATGAGCTGTGCAAATGCTGTAGATGAATGCACTGCACTGTACTTGCAGTGACTGTAATGCACCCATGATTGCTCAGTTGAGAGGCATCTTGAAGCAAGCTGTGAAGTGTCATTATGTAATGACAAAGAGACCTCATTGTGAGGACTGCTGTAAGCTATGTAAGGCTGTGTCATGGACCATGGCCAGGACTTACCTACCACTGATAATAGCTAAGAGTGAAGAGATAAGATTGACTCAATAAGCAAAGAGTATTGTACTTTGCTTCATACATTTGACATTGGACTGCAATCACAAGCAGGTCTCCCGCTCATTTGCATTGTCCATGAAGAGAGCTTCTCAGCAGAAGGACAAAGGCAAATGTAAGGCAAAACAAGTCAATCCATTGGAACAATGAACTCCTGAAACTGGCCTCAACTCTCCCCTCAGTTTCAATGATTGAGGAGTCCAATGAAGGCAGGAAGCTCAGTAAGCACCTTTTGTTTGCTCCTCATGGTGTGATGGAGCAAAATTGAATAAATTTCTCAGCAAGGTCCTCTGCACTAGCAAAAATGATGAGTGGTTATGTCCAGATTGATCAACATAGGCAGTATAGGTGCATTCAATCATTCTGAGTCCTCAGCTTGAAAGACTAACTGCTCTGTTGATGGCCAGCACATCAACCTCAGTGCCACTGTCCCAATGTTGGTTCAGTTGCTCCTGCTGCCAGAGCCAATCACTCAATTGGGTAGCTCATGTCACAGAGCCAGAGGGATGCATACAAAGGAGAAGCAAGAAAGGTATTGCCAGCAATGACCTTGTATGGACAGACTAAGTGAGTAGGTGCTCACCCTATTTGTCATAGAAGACACTATGTCCAATGCTCACATGGAATAGCAAAATATCAGCTAGCACTCCAAGTGAGTATTTACAATTCTACAATCTGATACATGGTGCTTACCTAGCACCCTGAGAGGATGAAATGGAGTGCTATCACACACAGGCTCTGCTATGTATACCCCTTCAGTTTCGGGCAGGGCTCCTATATCAGAGAGGTGTCATATGCATTAGGGATCAATATTATTGTCTGAATACTGATGGTGCAATCTGTGCCAAGTCTGACCTCAGGGTATGTGACAGCAAGTCATGTACTACAAAAGAGACCCTTGTTTGTAGTTACATCATGTGACGAGTCAGAAGGCTGGTCCAGGCAAAGTCTAGCAAGCATATCATAGAAATAATATAGCAAAAATCAGGGCTTGGCCATGCCTACCATGACCAATGCAACTGTTGTGCTTGTATATTAGCCACCCCCAGCATCACATAAGTAGACATTGCCAGTGATACCACTGTCATGGAGTCATTGCACTGCCCCCTGCCTTGTGCTTTGATCTTCATTTGGCTGGCAGGATACTTCCATCCCTTATGGTACCTTGCAGATGGCTGGAAAAATAATGCAGAATATTAAGGCAAGCACATGTTTGGTTTTATGATCCCTGAGGTACAAAGGTATTGTTCTTATGAGGAGCCAGATGAAACACCAAATCAGGGTGCCTGATTAGGAAGTTGTCTCCCACGAGCCATGTGATTTTGTAACTCAGCAAAGGTGACATAATTAAGTGCTTGTATTGCCACCTGAGCAGAGTGTAAATTTTCAGACTCCCAGACAACGTGACTTGCACCAACAGATGCAAACAAATGGAGTGTTAACCACTCAGTAATGGGAGTGCAATGTGTTTCTGTAGTTTGAATATAGACCAATATGCCAGACATTTATGGAGTTGGGTCATCACAGAACATCAAGAATGCATATTACACTGCATGATCCAACACAGAAACCATGATTGAATGATACACCATATTAATCAGTTGCCTTCTCTTTTCCCTTCTGACTGACAGCCCTCTTCTTCTTCCTACTAGAAGATCCCTTGTCAGTCTTCGTCCTGCTGGTCACTGGTATCCTCCACCTCAACAGCCTTCCTCTTCTTCATCAGCTTCTTGAAGCCCCAATCTCCATATGCACCCTCACCTAGGAACCTGCCAACTTTGCAGAGTGTGTGTTCCAGCACAACACCATCAAAGCCCATCATGTCCTTCTCCTCCTGTGACAGCATCCCCGACAGCTGCTGGAACAACTGGACAAATTGTGTCTGCACATGAGGTTTGATCTCATGGCCCGACAACTCTGCTGGCACAAGTCCCAATGTCTGCAAGCCATTGACAGCCCCAGACTTCAGCCCGGCTACCATGTTCCCTAGACAATCCACACTTGGCTTGGCCACAGCACATGTGTAGGAGAGATCAGCACATAGGAGATATATGGCTAAGGCTCCCATCTTTGGTAGATATTGGCTGGGAAGCTCAGCAGGAGCCTCAGCCGTACTCTTCTTGCCCTTCCTGACAGTTTTGGTCCAGAGCTTGTGAAGAGTCTGGAAGTCTGCTGCACCCTCAGATGTGAGAGCCTCCCAGTCAGTAAGCTCCACAGCCTTCCACAACTTCTCTGGCCAATCTTGTGGCAGAGGATTGGCTTGGCCATACATCTTGTAGTGGTGGAAGAAGTATTTCCTCTGTGTAGCATTCAGAGTGCCAAATAATTCGGGAGACTGCTGCAGGAGAGTGGCAATGCCAGACTCATATTGTCTGACATCCTCTGGCCAGGTAAACATGGTCCTGAGGTGCTGTGATGGAGTCTGAAGAAGTGCAGGACTCCTGAAGGATCTGGCCCTAAAATAGAGGGCACTGAACAGGCCAGCTTTGGTGACAATGTTCTTGTCCTGGAAAGGATTTTCAGGACAGCTGAGAATTCGTCTGCGGGATGCACCTTGTTCTCTGAGTGCAAGGAAGTTGTCAGAGTCTGCAGCAATAAGCTGGAATTGTTTTTGTTGACTCTGCTTTCCTGCAGGGCTGAGAGACTTCAGTGCATCCCTGAGAATGGCAAGGAGAAAGTTGACGGCTCGTCCAGAAGTCACCTGAATAGGCTGGTGTGCAATAGAAAGCACACCTTGACTTCTGGATGCATGGGACACAGTAGTCTTGGATGTCTTTCTGAACTCTTCGTGTACACCTTGGATCTGCAGCAACAGAGATCTCTCTGTTGACGATGGCTTTGCTGCAGAGCAAGTCCTCAGTGCATCCTTGAAGTCAGAGAAGACATCCCCACCCATGAGATATGGCTTGGAAATCCTATATCTCTCTGTGATCCACTTAGGATCTGACTTGTAGAGTTCCCAAACAGCTGGCAATAGAAGAGCTTCCTTCCCTAGCACCTGTTCAATGCTATGCACAAGACCGCTCTGCCTGATGAGATCCTTCAGATTCTCTACAGAGATTTTCAGCCAAACAGCAATGAGCTGTAGGACATTCCAGGTGACATCCCAGTCAAACTCGGCATCATTAGTGGGGACTCTTCCTCTGCGGGTCTCCAGCTGATAGGAACTCCTCACAGGTGGGTCCAGAACTGGGAGGTAGGTCACAGATGACACATTCCACTGGTATGCATTACCATGGTCTGCCAATTTGCCTGACAAATCCAAGGTCAATTTAGCCAACCAGAGAAATGTGTCACCGTGCTCTGTCTCCCAACTCTGTATGCAGTCACAAGACATGTGCCCATCGTATCTGAAGATATGAGCCCTGTGACGAGCAGACAAGCCCTTGACCAGAGTCTTACAGTCCTCATAGAGGAACTGTATGACCCAAGTCTTGGAAATCATGACTCTCTGGCAAGTGATATTGAGCCAGAGAGCATGGATCTGTGGATCAATTTCCAAGGACTTCAGTGCACTCCAATAACCTCCCATATCTCTGAGGTGCTCAGCTGAAAACCTGTGGATGGTTGCAGCATGCCCTTCAAAGCCATCCAAGATGTGGATGATGTCCTGGAGTTGTTTTGGACTAGACTGCATCAGCTGGACTGCTGAGCGACTGTCAGCCAGGACTTGCTTCAAGTTCTCTCTTGAGAACTTGCAGAGAAATGTTTTCACTCAACAATAGTCAGTATGAGCTGATTTGTAACACAATCAACAACTTACACTGGGAGTGGAGGCTTGAGTTAGTCTGCTCTTCCACAGTGCTGATCAGATACTCATCAACTGTGCAAATTGTTCTGGAAGTGAATACTGTGCATCATTGCAGTAGATCTGTGCACTTACCATCATCTCTCTCAGCCTCATTCTGTCTCAGCCTTTGAGTCAGGGTCACTTGATGACGCTCTGAGCGTGCTTCTACTGGAATACTGAGCACTGCCCCAGATATCAACAAGTCTCAATGTTACCTTCATCGCCACTATCACTGGATTCTTTATTGGCTGTCAGCACATGCACAACACTGCATAAATATGGCATGAACCTACCATGGCCCCAGTGGGCATCTTCAGGTCCATCCTCCTCTTCCTCGTTGTCTTCATCATCCACATCCATTGCTATGAGTTGTGATTCTCAGCAATGTTCAACAAAACAATTATTATCCACTTACATTGATGAGCATTGCTCTCACTGTCTTCTTCCTCTTCATCGTCATCCGAGCTGCTGAAGTATTGAGGTTCTTCTTCAATCATAGCCCCTGACACCTTCCAGTTTGTGGAACTGCTGGCCTGCATGTGAAGATATGCTGTCTGTCCCATGACTAGGGCACCCTGATTTTTGCTGGCCTTTTTCTTAGGCTCTGCCAACTCAGTTAGTCATGGCAAAATGTATGACAAACACTGTAGAGTCTCATACTGGAAGTGATAGACTTAGAGGGCCTGCTAGGTTTGACTGCATAGTTGTTAGAATTTTATACAACAATATCCCAGACAAAAAAAACTCACCTGGGGATGCATGGCTACTGCCAGCCAAAAACCTCAAATCTTGTGGCATATCAAGGGCAACATCCCTAAGCCCGATTTCAGGGACTGCCATGGCATGTGGGACATGAAGGTCTTTGTAGAACTGTTCAAAGACGGCCTTTCGGCCTGGAAAAACCTCATTTGTCCTCTGAGCATCCCCAGCCAAAGGTTCCCAAGTCACGTCATTGTTTGGCATATATTTCCAGTCTCTTCCCTTGTATGGCTGCCCATTGTTGATCTTGGGATCACAAGCTGTTATGCTATCCATGATTTGCTCCATGTTGACATGAAGATGATATGGCAGCTGCCGTAGGCCTTGGTATAGCACTCCTGCAAACATGCGCTTGCAGCAAGTGAAGTGTTCCTCAGGTGACATAATAATACCGCCATCCCTTGCAAGGGTAGCATGTGTGCAGGATGGAAATGGTGCACTGATATATCAAATAGTGAGCTTGATAATTGATTGAATTGAACAGTAAAACCCACTTTGGATGAAATAATTCTGGTGGTACAGTCAAGGGCTTGTCTGTCTTGTCACCTGAAGTTTGGGCTGCCAAGACAGTTTTTGTTGTACCCAGCATGAGCCTAGATGCAGGGTACAAGATCAACACAAAACGATAAGCCCAGTGTGCAATTTCCTCAGTGCCAGGAGGAGCAAGTGGTGGGGTGCCAGAGTGACGGAGCCTTCCACTGAAATAAACAACATGGATACTGCCTAGATCCACATAGACACCAAGTGATAGAAGGTGGAATCTTCCAGCTTCATAAGTTTCTGGAAGGTCACTTCCAATGACCATTGCTGAGAGACCAGCAGCCAAGTCCATGTCATCAGTGTGATCGCCTCCAAAATAGCCCATTTCTATGAGGCCCTTTCCTGCAGACATTGAACTCAATGATGTAGGTATGTATTGAGAATTTTGAAACAAACTTACTAGACTCATGTCTTTGTGGAATGGCCATGTTCACTTGAGAGCTTGGCCAGACAAAGTTGTCAGGATGAGCCAATCGTGGCATGTTCACAGCCTCAGCCAGGTCATGATATGTCTTCCTCATGTGGGGTGGGCACTCTGCAAAGTTGTGCAATGCAAAGTCCACACCCAACTGTAGAAATAGTTATTACACTGCACTTGAGTTGCTATTGCAACCAATTATTTGCTCACCTTGTTCAACAATGCCCTGTCCTGAGTCAGCACATCTATGCTACCATCAGCTGCCATCTTGGAGTTGGCATTGGGAGCACTATAGAGTGTGGGCTTTTCAACAGTAAAACCAGTTTGGTAGCACCGTGTGTTTTCCATCACTGGTTTGATGTTTGATCCATCAGAATATTTCTCAAATGGAGTGCTCCCAGAAGTGTGAGATCTAGTGTCTTGAGGTCCAAGCATTTTCTTGCAGTGCTGAATCCAGGCATTCCATTTTGCTTGATTGAATAGGTCCCTTTGATTTTACCTTCAGTCCAACTGTCTCAGATTGAAATATACACTCATGTCACTTACTTTCCAGGAACAAAACCCTGCAATACATCCTTCTCAGGATCCCCTCCATGATGCAATGATCTTGACAAAATCCAATCTCCAGCCTTGAGCTCAAGGAGTCCTATAAGTTCATAATTTCACTTGAGTATGGCAGGTTGATACATGTACATTTTCTTACCCTGGCCTGAGACTTCATTTTTGGGTTTGTGAGGAACATTGTCTATTTAACCACATTGGAATGCATTTTGTAACCCTTCAGCACTGGTGTCTAATACATATATATAAGTGTTGCCAATGGATTGAGGTCTGTGTCTCCTATGAGGGTGTGTGCCTCCCTTGTACTTGAATATGGGAGGTAGGTGGCTGGCCCTGTGAGGAATATGCAAGAATTCTAGATCTGAGAACACTTGGCTGTATTCCTCATCAGCCATGACATTGGCTTGCATGAAGACCAGGGGTGTTGATGCTTCCATACTGCTTGCATGTCAAACCAGTGTTAGTATAGTTATAGCCTACACATATGAGCATGGTACATACATGTGCAAAGAACTGGTCACTTGACAAACTTATTTGCTCTGGTTGAATCACAAGCATTATCTGTAACACTCACATGAGGATATTTACAGATAGCGTGTCTGTTAATAGTTGATGTTAGTGCAATGCTAATGCAGATTGTTATATGGCTCACCTCCAAAAGATGTTCTAGAACAATGATTTGTTGTTTCTTAAGAGACAGATTTAATACACATACCTACAGGATGCAACATCAGTATTACTCCAATATACTTCACATGCAGAGACTTACAATTATGAATAAATAGTCTATAACTCACACGGTCAACCTAGGAACTATCAATAAAGATGATTAGGGTTCAACTGGATTTGACACTGACTGTAGTAGTGGGATGAACTGGATGATTTTTAGTCAATGCTACAGGCCTTTATATAGTTGTGAATGTTGGGCTGTGTGCACTGCTTTGACTAAACAGTACACAGTGCAGTGTACTGGGCAGTGCACAGCACAGCCTGGTATAATGCACTGTGTACTGCATAGGCAGTGTAATAAGCAGTGCATGTCACAGTGCACTGCCTGATGCACAGCCTGTACATGTGTACATGCAGTGTATGGGCAGTGCATTGTGCCCATCCACCAGAGCACGGACTGCACGGTCAATGCATGTGACCAGTGATGTAGGGACGCAGCCGCAGAGTGATGAAATTGTCGCTCTGCAGCTCCGTCTCTACGTCACCGCTCGCGCGGTCGGCAGAGCGAGCTTGAATAGGCAACACGGCACCTGTTCAAGCCCCTTCTCCACATCCTCCTCCCCACTCGCGCATCCCTTACTGTCCCCACAACGACATCACGGACGCTAGCCGGTCCATGACGGGATGGATGGCATAGGAAGGAGGGCACAGGAGGGTGGGATACAGGTGAGTAACCCCCCATTATCTTTTTGCCTACACCTGCTAACGACAGCCGAACCGCACGCACCCCCAACGGTGTGTGCAACACGTTCCCGCCTCCCCTCTCCTCCAACGAGCACAGGGGAGGGTAGTACCTATATGGTACTACCCTCCCCTGTCTTTTTTGCGCCCTCGCGCCCGCCTCCTTCGCGCCCATGCGCCGCCCCGGCCGTTCGACCCGCGTGCGTGCCCAACGGCGCGCGGAACACCTTCCCACCTCCCCTCTCCTCTAACGAGCACAGGGGAGGGTAGTACCCATGTGGTACTACCCTCCCCTGTCTTTTTTGCGCCCTCGCCGCCGCCTCCTCCGCGCCCATGTGCTGCCCCGGCTGTTCGACCCACGTGCGCGCATCTCCTCGCCGCCTCCCCTTCACTCCAGAGAGAGCAGGGGAGGGTAGTACCCATGTGGTACTACCCTCCCCTGTCCTTTTTTCGCCCTCGCCACCGCCTCCTTTGCGCCCATGCGCCGCCCCGGCTGCCCGACCTGCGCATGCACTCAATGGCGCACGCACAGCCTCCCCGTCTCCCCTTCGCTCCAAATAGAGCAGGGGAGGGTAGTACCAACTTGGTACTACCCTCTCCTTCTCTTTTTCTTCTTGTATCGTTATACTACAAATACATATCAGTAGTGTACAACAATGATGTATGTAATATGTTAATACTATTGTTTTTCTGGGACAATCTATTCAAAATGAAAAGTCAGTAAGATCTTGTACAGTGATCCATTGCAGCACAAATAACCTCAATTTTAGCCAATGTGGTATGGCTGTGGCAAGGCTTGGACACATCAATCAAGCATATCAGAGTCACAGCCATCAGAGTCTAGACCATCACTACACCATGTGGTGCCTCTCGTGTGATGTGCAGTCTTATCAGCTATCATGCTGCTGCTTTCCAGATATAAAGGATGGACCATTCCCTGCGCTCTCTTTCCTCCCTACCCCCATCTACTGTACTCTCACAGGTTACTCTGCTGCTTGCAAGTACGTGTGTTCAGCTAGCCTTCATGTATGCTACCATGGGCATACATGTTGTCTGACTTTACTCTGCGTGAATAGGTGCAAACATTTTGTCCGTTCATCTTACTGATAGCATATACATCAGTCAGCTCAATTCATATTTGGGATCTGGGGGCTTTGGGATCTGGGGGATGTTACCAAGCTTTGTCATAAAGCTTGGTTGACGAGTATACATCTTTATGGTGTGCAGCATGTCACACTGTTATGTTGGGCAGTGTGTACCTTCTGCCTCGTCACATTGGGTTCTGGGGGTTAATGGCGAGGACCTCCATCTTGGATGTCAGGCTATGCCACTTGTCGTCATTTGCTTCAATCAGATAACTATATCTGTAGTGATTCACCGGGACTGCTATTTATTGTGGTACTATAATGACTCGTAGCACTAGGTATCCTATGCATCTGGCATACAGGATAAACAATGTGCTGGCTATGTTCATGGTTTGTTTCTATTTAATTTACTGTGCCTTGCTTATTGTGTCAGTTATCTAGCCATGCTACCACACACAAGATACAGCTGTCTCAGCTTTGTGTTCACTATACTTGTGATGTAAGTCATCTTTGGTTTATTGTGGACTATGCTGATGATTTGTGACTAGCCTACTTGAGATTGCCACCGCCATGGATGCAGGGCATCCTGAAAATTATCTCAAGGTAATTATCACCCATGCCAATGATCTGAATACTGACCGCTATATAGATTACTGGACTTGCACTGGGCTCTCGTTTATCCCCTCCCTTTCTCTTGTCATTAGCGGCTATGCAGAGACATGGCCAGTCTTTGTGTAGCTGTTAATGTCTTTCCTTTTTGTTTTTCATTATACTTGAATTGGGACTTGGCTTGTGTTATGTGGCGTGGCTGGGTTTGTAATTGATCGGACCCTTTGGATGTGCCTTTGATTGTGTGATGTGTGATCATTGATGAGATAAGAGCTGATAGGCTGTGCACAGTACCGCATGGTGCACCACATGCTGATGCAGTCCATCTGCTATCACATCATGATAAGTGTACTTATCACGTAGCTGCCATGTGTACTGGCTGTGCATGTATCACTCTACATCTCCATCAATATTGCCTGGTGATGGTTGCATGTACATGCTGTGCGTACCTGATTGATTTTGATTGAGATCAGCATGCTGCACATTGCACATCATGATGAAACTCATATATGAAGTGATGGGATCTATGAACAGGAACATACCACATGCATATGCTGTGCACATACTGCATGGATCAGCTGCGCTCATTAATGACGTCTGATTGATTGTGATGATGATCAGCATACCGCATGGATTGGCTGTGCTCATCTGATTGATTGTGATGAAGATTTGCATACTGCATGTTGCACATCATGATGGAACTCATATATGGAGTGATGGGATCTATGAATAGGAACATACCACATGCATATGCTATGCACATACCACATGGATGGGCTGTGCTCA
>JARAOQ010000072.1:0-35956 GCA_029783445.1 Fomitopsis palustris
TTGGTTTACATCTTACGGTACGTCGTCAGTTCCTTGCTGTGTCTGCCCTCATCACGCAGGTAGTGTAGCTATACACCTACTCGAAGTTTGAAGATGTCTTGGATGCATACGTCGCGTCCCACACAGAGGTACGCCCCCAATCGCATTCCCGCGCTGTTCTAACGTCTGCATTTGCGATGGAATCAGCGGCCGTCAGGAGTCCGCGCCAGTCCGTCGTGAAGAAGTCCCGACCACTGCCCCTCGCGAGCTCCTTGCGCAGCTGGGATTGGGGGAAGCGGGTGTCGTAGGGGACGAGAATGTTGAGGCGGAGGTCTTGGAGCTCCGCGAGACCCCTGAACTGTTCGGTGAGTACAATTCACTCTTGCTATGAAGATAGACGACCTGAGCGGACGTCTGTTGCAGATAAGCGTACGACGTCGCTGCGGCCGTCCGACTTCCTCTGGAATGACGGACGCCTCGCCTCCCGGTGGAACATGCACCCGGGCGCGGTTGTGACAACACCCAACGCGAAGTGGATGCCAGAGTTCCCGGTCGCAACGCCTGGCCAAGTCGCAACACGCGCGGATGGGCGGTGGGGCCCGCAAGAATATACGATCTGGCCACAGCTCTACGACCCCGCGTCCCCCCACCATGCTTGCATACCGGTGCAGGACGGCCGTGTCAGGGACGTCCGCGTGGGTCGTGAGCTGTTTGAGCCCATCGACGCCAGGATGTGGGCCCCGGATGATGCCTGTGGCGTCCCGGACCTCGGTTTCCTCGAACAAGACTTCCGCAACCGGCTCTGCGCTGAGGTGCAGAGGTGTATCGACTACTGGACCTCGGATCGCCGCTCGCGCGAGATCGCATGCGGTGAGCGACTACGCTTCACCATTCAACGTGCAATGGACCAGCTCACCCGTCTCCCGGCCACCGCCCACCGCACCGTCCTCCTCGCCGTTCACGTCCAGCGGCTCACTCTCGAGCTATGCGGCCTCCACGTGTACTACGACACCGTCAAGCCGCGTCTCGGGCTTGCATCGTACGTCGCGCGAGATGCGCTACCTGTGCGCGGGGCATTCACGCCCAATGCGGGCGAAGCCCAGGAGCTTTTCCGCGTCGGCGTACCCGTCTGGTTTATCCAGCCGCTGACGAAGTACGTGCGCGTCGTCGAGGTCGTCTACCCCGAGCCCGTCTGCAACAAGCTCGACGTCGACCTGTCTTACCCCCGTCTCGACACGACTCTCGAAGGACTCGGAGGTAACCCTGGCCGCTGGCCGCACAAAATGCAGGAGGAGGTCCTCAAAACACTACTCGACAATGCGCTCCCGCCTCTCCTCGCTCCTGTTCCCGACCCCGCACCGTCTCCGCCGGCAAAGCGAGCACGGCTCCCCGAGCCCGTCCGACGCGACGAGCAATCGCCTCGCCCTGTCGCCTCTTCGTCGAAGACCCATCGCGGCACTCACGCCCCCAAGGTCGCCGATACAAAAGCCGAGGCGAAGCCGCCTCGATTCTTAGTGTACACGCCGCCGTCAGTAGGCCAGGTCCCCGAAGTTTGGGTGGACGCGCTCAAAGCTGTCGGCACCCTCCCCCGCATCCAACACCCCGCGGTGTACTTCTGGCCGCCGCCTTTCCTCCTCGACACGGAGGGCGACAAAGGTAATCGTCTGCGGCACAATTACCTTCGCATCCGCGGCTTTTGTCGACAGCGGCTCGTGGATAAGCAGATCCACGCGCAGCCACTCTCGGTCGGCGCATGGCAAGATGCGCTCTGGGGCGACTACCGTGTCGACGACCAGCCCGTCCGTCCCGACCTCAAGGCGCGCAGCAAGGACCGCCTGAAGCTCAGGCAGGCCATCAGGTCGCTCTTCGGAAGCACCGGGGGCCTCTCGTCCTACGACGACTCCGCGGTTGTGCGCTGGGGCGAGCGCGAGCTCACCCTCAAGGACCTCGACGAGCCAGAACTGCGCGCGCAGATCTCGTGGGAGGCCCACCAGATCAACTGGCGCTGCGAGTTCATTGAGCTCGACTGTGTACTGACCGAGTCGCGCCACTGCACGACGTATGCGCGGTGGGAGCGTGAAGCCCAGGTCTGCCGTGTGTGGTCCCCGCTCGGATCCGGCTTGCGCGTCGTCCCGCGCTGGGAGCAGCACGAGCCTAACACCGCGTCGTGGGAGCGGCCACCGTCGCTCTTCTGGGACCTCTCCATCCCGACGCTGCGCGAGGTCGTTTCGATCATGCAGCGGTGGCCGTCTCTGCCAGAGGATCTTCGCGGCGTGACTCTGAGTCCCCTCGAGCCGGATGCGTTCGCTCGGGTTCAACGGTCGGCGGTCGACTTTTACGTGCGCAGTTTCGTCTCTATATACCATCGTCTCCCCGTCCCCCCCGCTCTGCTACCATCGGACTGGCTGTGATCTACTAGCGGACTTTTTTGTATATACATACGCATAGAGTACCATCGCATGTTTACGCTGACGATTGAAGGAGGCTGATGCACAGCTTGTCGGCGACCTCTTACAAGCCGTCTCGAAGACTTGGTGTCTCGACGACATGGCCATCGACGCACCAGTGGCCTTCCGTCTCATGGCGGCGCGCAGCTTGACGAAGAGCGACGGACCCGACTTGCAAGCCAGCTCTTGGACCCTGATAAGTTAACTACGCTGGTATCATAGAACAATAGTATGTCTCCTGCTTCTCTCCTGTGTTTTCTGTCGCGCTGGTCATGGTTCGTTCATCCTTGTGCATCACCTACATCTTGTTATTATTCTACGCACACTGCGCTGGCTGTCCTGCATCACGATGTAACAACACTCATAGCTCACTGTCATACATGATGCCTCTACGTCATGTTCTGACAGCTGAGTTTCAACGAGTGGCTACGTCTATAAAGCGCCGTCCGCTAGCCTCGTGTCCTCGATCGCAGCTTGACCATCGACCGCAATCTCCGTCGGATCTCTCGCCATGCCTAGATCACACCAAGTCGCCAGAATCAACAAGGGTGCGAGGCCAAGGCAGCCCAACACTTCGTCCGGCAAGCGCAAGGCAGCAGAACCTCTTGGCCCTCCCCCTCGGCCCGGTAAGCAACCCAGAAGCGTGGTCCACGACAGTGATAGCGACTCTTCGGACGAGGAGGACAGTGGGCTGGGCAGCGATGTGAGTTCTCCACTAACTATGTGTTCTGTTCCATCCTTACTGCTGTTTGCGACGCATATAGGAGCTTCAAGTCGAGGAGGGCGACGGAGGGGATGTTCTGGCGGAGCCAGGGCCAATTGGTGACCTGCTACGGGCGATGAGGGCCGAGAAGACCACAGACAAAGAAAAGTGCGTAGATCGTTGTCGCTTCCTCGATAGCCTGATAAGTAGCACCTCACAGCACTATTCTGGCACCCTGGAGGAAGGGTGGCCGGCAACTTGCCCGGACGAAGGGATACTTCCTGAAGCCGTACGTGTGCATGGTCTCCGCCTGCTACTATACCCGCCGCGATGAATACGAGGACGCCGCCGCCATACTCAAGGACGTGTGAGTACCGCATGTACCCGTCTTCATGCCCGTAGCTGACCATATTGGGCGCATATATCCACTCGAAGATCTGACGAGCAGGCCACCGAGTATTCCGCGCTCTTCCGCGACATGGAGGAGGCACTCCCGGCACTTGAGTCGCTCGTGGTGGAGACCCAGGGCAGTTTGGATGTCCTTCGGCACGTATCCGTCTTCGTGAGTACACTTTCCTCGTTCTCCGCTGTGCGATCTACTCATTTCACGCAGCTCGAGAAGGTCATCAAGCAGTCTCGATCGGACGACGGGGGCAAGGTCAAGGGGATCATCCTCAAGCTCATCCCAAACGTCAAGGACATCCCCGCTATCGACGACGACCTCCCAAAGCATCGTCGTGGATTCCACCACCTCGCCACCGCCCGTCTGCTCTGCCCGGCTTCCCTCCGTACCCATTTCGACAGGAGCCCCCAGGAGTGAGTACCCATCTTCGCTCGTACGCAATGCCGCTTACAAGCCTGCTGGAGATTCTGTGACATCGCACTGCAAGGCAAGGTCCAGATGACCGCGGACCACTTCCCCTCGTTGCTGTACCCTGAAGACGGGTACGATTCTGCTGCACCTGCCGACAAGCTGTTGCAGTCGCCGCTCCTTGCTGCGGTACGTACGATATACGTTGTCCATAGCTGCCTGACATCTCTCCCTAGATTTATCGTAGCATCATCACGGGGCCGCGCACCGCCAAAGCGCCGCAAGGGGCCAACACGACCATCATGCGATGGAATGCGGGCAAGAAGTCCATCGCAAAGACATACGCCATCTCTCGTGCGGTCCCCGAGTCCATCTGCTCCTTCGCCGCCTTGGTAATGTTGGGTCTACTTTTGCACTCACATATCTCACTCCTCGAACAGAGTCGCTTCGGATTGGACAGTCAAGTCGAGTGGTGCGAGCAAGACCAAGAATTCGTCTATGAGGCTTTCTACAGGAACCTCATGCAGCTCTTCGAGGATGAGGAGTGGGCGGCGGAGACGATCGAGTGGTACAACGTGTGCGTACATCCTTTCTCTTCGACGTTGCTTATGCTCATTGCCCTCAGCGAGGTCTTTGGCCCCGGCCATCACGACGACTCGGGTCGTCTCCTAGCAGGTCCGTCGTCCTTGTCCATGATCGCGAACAGCCGTGGCCGGCGCGCGCGTGGCACAACAGACGCACCTACAGCACCGTCGACTTCGAGTACGGGGCCCTCCGCATCTACCTCTGGCGACACAAGCTCTGCGTCGCCGGCTGCTGGCGATACCAGCTCTGCGTCGGGGGCGGCTGGCGATCATGCCCCGACCTCTGGGTCCTCTCCCGTCTCCACCGACAGTTCTCCTCTCGTCGACGCCCCTGTCCCTCCTGCTACCGTGCCCCCGGTTGTCACTCGTCCATCCGGCGCCGCCTTGGACGCCTCTGCGCCTGCTCCCGCCGCACCTGTCTCTGCGGCTACTGAGCCTGCTGTTCCCGCTACACCTGTCTCTGCCGCCGTTGTCACTGCTTCTGCTCCGCCCGCCAACGCCTCCACGAGCCCGGACGACTCTGCACAATCTCGCGCTGGCTCTTCCCCCGCCTCGTCTGACGACACTGCTTAGGTATGTGGCTGTGCCCGCCTGCGCGACATATACTCACAATTGATACAGTTCTTTATGCTCGTGTGCCCGTTCTCCACCTCGTGTTGACCGCGCGGTCGTCTGCTTGCTGCTCTGTTTGTACGTACCATGCTCTGCTCTGCCTATTGTCTCCATAGATTTGTTGCTCGCCCATCGTGCTTGTTGGCCTGCCGCTGTACTACTATACAATGAATGAAATAATTGTTCTCCCTCATTGTGGCTACGGTACAAGGCCTATAGTCCCCAATGATCAGCCAGTAAGCACAATACCTTAGCAGTCCGAGCCAGATGTAGTCATGGCATACACGGCCTGATAGTCTCTGGTCATGAAGCCTGCCAATGGCCACTGTGACTGATAAGGTATGTGGCCGGCCTATGTCTGACGTCATCTCATGTGCCGGTCACTGGCACTTGCCATTGGCTTCGACTGGACAGGGTTTGCCTATAAGACCCTTTTTTATCTTATAGATTGCCATATGTAGGCCAAGATAACTAAATATAACACATTACAGAGGGCCGTGTCTTGTCCCCAAGGCCCGACCTTGCCCGGCCAGTTTGGTACGTATATCTAGGCGCAGACGCCTAATCCAAAGCTATATAAGGTTCCGCCCTTTCCGCTGATGCACAAGTGCCTAAGTCGTTCTGAAGCACCGGTCTGCCTTGCGGCTTAAGTAGACTTGTAGGCGAGGAAGCCAACTCAGGCGATACGAGATCCAGCATAGCACACTCGCTCCTGACCTGTTGGCTTTGCGTCGTATGGCCCTACCCTAGAGTCTTAGCATGTGTTACTTATTGACATTTCTAACACAAACTTTTTTGGCCTACGTTTCTTACCCGTTAAAAACACGTTTAAAACATGTCAAAAACTGACATGTTTCTTACATCCTGTTTTACACGGAACACTACTTCACAATGCTGCAGCTGCTTATGGCTGTACAGAGACATGGCCACGTGAAAAGAGACAGTCACTTGGCCTGTTCCCCCGACCGAAGCTCGAAACGGGTTCACCATATCTTGAAGGGTGTGGGGGCGCAATGCAAGACTAGACATAGTTTCGCGCATGTGGCTCTGCGCATTTTTTGTCTCGACGCGTGAGTTTCCTGTTTCCTGTGTGTGTGTGGCACCCGACACCGTCTCTGACGTTTGTCGCGAGATGACTGTGAAACATTAACAGACGAAACACCCCACAGTAGGTCTTCCAGCTCATGGGTATTAGAACCCCCTTAACCCAATTGAAAGCTAATATGAAATACACAACAGTCAAATCAACAACCGGGACGGCCGTGAGCACGCGATGGTATTCATCCGTTGCCGGCGGCAGGCCATCCCGAAGACAACAAACTGTAGAAACGAGCCAAAGGTGTCGACGAAGCGAAGAAAGAGGTCAGAGGAACCACAGCGGGGCGCGGGTTACGGGGGCATTGGGCAAGACGTGGGTGTATTTGAGTGTGGAAAAAAATAGCAGTAGGACGAAGGAAACTATATCGCGACCGTGGCATGGAGGGTAGTGAGCGCTCGTAACGTGCAGATTGCGGGCGAGGAGAAACGTCGTCTCTCAGACGATGATGCAATGATTACGCCGTTTCTTCTTGTACATCGGTGGTTCCAGCGCCGCGACGATTGCCTGCGACGCGGGTTAGCGGGAGGGCTGCACCGGAGGCGCGGGCGACGCACCTCGTCGAACACGTTCTTCAGGCCCTTCTGCGTCAATGCCGAGCACTCCACATACTTGACGGCGCCCAATTCCCGTGCAAGCCGCTCGCCCTGGTCGGGGGTAATGGGGCGCTGCTTCTGCCGTGCCAGCTTCTCCAGCACTTGGGGGTCGTCCCGCAGATCGACCTGCGTGCCCACGATGAGGCAGGGCACGCCGGGACAGTGGTGGTGCACCTCGGGGAACCACTTCTCCTTCACGTTCTCGAACGACGGGGGCGACGTCACGCTGAAGCACACAAGGAACACGTCCGTCTGGGGGTATGATAGTGGTCGGAGACGGTCGTAATCCTCTTGGCCTGCAGGTGGCAAAAGAGACGCGGGAGGGAAAAGAGAGACGCCGGTTGAGAGGGTGCGGACGACGGCACAGAAGAGAAAGCAGGCGTACCAGCCGTGTCAAACAGTCCCAACGTGTAAGGGTCATCGCCGATCATGACAGTGACAGCATAGTTGTCGAAGACCTTGCGCACAGCTCAATCCGGCATGCTCTGACGTGGTGCGCGTGGAGACTCACAGTGGGCACGTACTCGCTGGGGAACTTGTTTGTCGTGTACGAGATCAACAGGCAGGTCTGGTACACCCCACAGCAGCGCATGAGCCGCACAGTCGCGCTCTGAAAACGCAAGGCGCACCTTCCCGACCGCACCATCTCCCACCACTACGCATTTGATCGTCTGCATGTCTGTCCTAGGTATCTATCGGGTGCGCGAGGTTGTTCTGCAGATGCGGAGCGTGGTCAGCATCTTGCCATAGCCTGGGTCGATTCCAAATCGACCGAGGAAGGATTCCCAGGGGAGGCATGTTTGGCCCCGAGACGCGTTGTCACGCATAGGAGTGTCCCTGCGCGCGGTCGCGTGGCAGTGCTCGATACGGACTGGAACACACCTTGCAGTACGCAGCGCGGATGCTGCGGGTTGACGAAACGGAAACCGTCAAGAATCAAGGATAGGCCGTCGAGGATATTCTATCTGCGAAACGAACCAGGGCGCGGTCTCAGACCAACCTGTGCGGTGCGTTATTCGGACGGGGGGATAGTGCGGGGAGGGGGGGACGCACCTGTTGAAATGCGAGCAAGGAGGGCAGGAGACTGCGCTTGGACGACGACGGCCGACGACGAGCAGGACGGGCGAGAATGATGGCCAGGCTGCCTTGAGGAGTCCTGACAACAACCAGTCCACCGCTTCATCGCCCACGCGGAACGCCTGCCCTGAACAGTCCGCTCCCATATTCCTTTCCCGAACTTATCTCTCCCTTTTACGGGACTTACTCCAGATCACCATAGCTTTTACGGGAATCTGTAAACCGTAGTTCGCGCTTATCCGGGGGTTATCGCGCTATTTTTGGGATGATGTTCCGCACCCAGCCCAAGGCGGGTGCATTCGACAGAGTGCCTGGTACTGCGCGATCACGACTCCTTGAACCAGCTGTGGCCTCAGACACTGCGCTGTGTCGCCAACAACAGAATCCATTCAGTAGCGCGAAGCCGAGTACCACAGTCGTCTCAACTTCTAGTCGACGACGACGGCGATGACGACTACTACAGCAACTGTGATAGACCCGTCCAAGTCAGTGCAGACGGCCTCGTCGCGGGAGTAACGAGTATTCATGCCGAGTAACGCAGGTGGAAGAACCTGCCGCCCCCGCCGGGTTTCAAAGCGCTACACTCATCGGTGCGCAGACATCGCGACGCGTCGAGCGCGAGCCGTCTCTGACCGATGGAACCTGCTTGATATTAGTCCAAGACACAGCCAAAGTCCTCGCAGGCCGCGAAGCAGTCGTATGAGAGCCTGAAGACGAAACGCGCATGGGACTTCGCCATCTCGCCCGCGAAGTCGCTCCCCATGCAGGCGTTCATGCTCTACATGTCCGGGGGCGGCGTGCAGATCTTCAGCATGGGCATCGTCTTCATGCTCCTCAGCAGCCCGTTCAAGAACCTTGCGACCATGAACACAGGTGCGCCTGCCCCCCTTTCCCTAGCCGTGTCCCCGGAGCATCGGCGTCCGCTCACTCCGGTCCCAGCATTCGCGCCGTTCGCGCCAAGTACAGCGCCTCCGAAGGCGTTTTCGACGCTGGCCTTGCAGAAGGTCGTGTACATCCTGTGCAACATTCTCACATTAGCCCTCGGTTTGTGGAAATGCCGCTCGATGGGCCTCCTTCCGACGGGCACCGGAGACTGGCTTGCGTTTGAGACAAGAGGGCAGGTATGTGACTCTCGACTCGGTAGCGCTGCAGAAACTCCCTGACGGCCATACTCAGCCACCTGAGATTGCACTTATGTGATGCGACGGCTCTTGAAGGCTCTCTTCCCCTTGATTGTAACGTACGTTTGGCTAGAATTGATGTCACCCAGCAAACGCCTGGAGTCGTCTCTCGCCTGCGGAACGGAACCCACCACAGTCACGACCGAAAGCGTTACAGACAAACAGTCAGTAATTGTCCATCGTAAGGTGCTAAATGTCCGAATAGGATGAGGTCGTGCAAGGCTACGTACACCGATCCACAACCGTACAAGCGAGGATGCGATGCAAGGCGGCTCCTCTGAAGCACTAAAGTAGCAAAGGTCCGTCGTCAAATGCGACTGCCCGCACCGTACATAACGGCCTGCCTCCCACTTGCGTGGATGGACAGGCGTGCACGAAGACGGGCGGTAGCGGCGAGTCTAAAGAGTCTAAGTGTCTATGGCGTATCGATATAGGAGCATCTGGGGTCGTTGTTCAGAGCACTAACGAGCTGATACGGCGCATAGTCAGGCAACTGGCTACGCAGCTGAGGACGAGTGGACTGCTCACCATTGAAATCGAGCAGGATATCATCGTGGACGGTCATGCGGCTGCGACGCCAGCTCATGCGGCAGTGGGAGCCCTGGCCCATCCAAACCGCATCAGTCACCGACTCCGAACGTTCAAGCAACAGATGCAACTCACGGAGTCGGTGCGGGGGCACGCTTCCAGACGTTGGACGGCTCACCGCGCTTCCACACACCAGAGGGCTCGCTGCGCTTCCACACCTGGGAGGGCTCGCCGCGCTTCCACACCTGCGACGGCTCGCCGCGCTTCCACACTTGCGAGGGCTCCCCGCGGCGGGCCTTGGTCGGGGTCGAGGCGTCGCGGCGCTTCATCTCATACTGCTTGAGGGCGCGCTTCTGGGTCCGGCGGTCGTTAACGACAGGGACCGGGGACGCCAGGGCGATGTCGCAGAGGACCGCGAAAAGGAGCGCGAAGAGCACGAGGAGGACACGGCTCTGCATCTTGCCGGCGTGAGGTCTTGTCTTCTCGTTGGGGCGGACGGACGTTCGGTCGGGGGGCCTCGACGGGGGACGCACGTACAGCGAGAGGGGGGACGGGGGAACGGAGGGACACGTTACCGCAGGGGGGCCGGGGCTGGCGCGGGCGGGTTATATAGCGGTGGGGGGGGGAGGCCGCCCCCGGTCTGCGCGCGCGCGGCGTCTTCTGTTCGAAGCGCTGCGCTCAGCCACCGCGAAAACTGACAAACGTGGCCGGGGCGCGATAAGCCAAGCGTGCGCGCCGAAGAGAAGCATGCCGCACCGGGGGCGACGACGCCAGCCGGACGCGGCGCACGACGCCAAGCCCCTCTGCCCGCCCTGCCCCCCGTCTAATCTGCTCTGCCGCCCTCGGTGGTGCGCGGCTGTCGATGCGGGGGCGTTGTGCGCCCTCCCTCTGTCAGCCTCATTTCTGGGGCTCTAGCCAAGCTGGCGTATTCCGGCCCATCGTGGGCGTGTGGCTGAGCCAAAGCGGTGAGTGGTGGCCGACGCATCGCCCCGGGACATCGGCGGGTGGGTTCCACACTACTACGGGCAGCGGTGGCAGCGACCGCAGCTTGTACATAGCGATCGATGTCTGGCATCGTAGCAGTGTAGGGCTCCTCAATTGACAACGCCTCGAGACCCTGAGGGGTGATCGCCGCCGAAGCAGCGAGGGGAGGGTCCTCGAGCTGCGGAAGGGGTTTGGGAGGCCCGAGTGGGTGGATGTGGGCGATACGATGACGGGAGCGAGAAGCGCCCGTGAGGTCGCCCACAAGTGACGGAATGGCAGAATTTGTCAAGGATGAAATTTGGGCTTGTGCCCCTGACGTCGACTGCGGGGTTTGAGGCCGTTTGGCCCTCCTGACATAGCCCTCGAGACCACACATGAGTACCACGGCGACTCGTCGTGTGCAAAAAGGTGCATACCGCAACCCCTGAGGATTCACCTCGCTTCCTCCGCTCGCAGCCAGCTCGTAAAACACGGGGAGACGCACTAGTCCATTGGTGCTACATGGTAGGCATTACGTCCAGAAGCGGTGTACAGGATGCGACGTCCGTCGTAGTATCGTTGGATTGTACGGATAAGAACGGAGCGTGGCTATCATCGAGGGCCGTTTCTTGTCGTAAGACGCGGTACAAGGAAGAGTCCGGAGCATTATACTGGAGACAACAAGCGTTCATGGAAAGAGTCCGAGGTCGTGGCATGTTTACGACATGCGCGCGACGCTTCACATTCGTTACAGAGAGTCCGTGAGGGTGGCGTTCCGGTTTTGTCGTTCGATGAGCCCGTATAGCTGTTAGTACCTGAAACGGGTATGAGCGATGACCTGACCAGAAGGGCAATATGAGGCATTTACCAGACTCCAAGTTTGTCAGTATTGGTGGGTCGTGGATACTCCGTACGAACGACGGCAGGAGCCACATATCGTCTGTTGGTCCCGATAGTTCGGTCAAAGATCGTGTACACCACGATCGGGCAAGGAACTCACCTGGACGGTGACGGGGAAGGTCGGGGAGAGGGCGAAGGCGAGGCTCTAGCGCGTAGGCGACTGGTCGCACTCCCTGGCTGTCCACGCTTCATTTGGTACTGCTTCAGGGGCCTCTTCGCCAGGGACCTCCTGGGCCGCACACCCTCCACTGGCAGCGGCCGAGCAATCGCCATGAGGAGCGTGCTGAAGAGGACGACCAGGAGAATAAGGAGCGACGGGCCCTTCATGGCTGGGCGCGTGGGGGGCAGCGGCGTACAAGGTGGAAGTGGAGAGTCGTATACCGACGAGGGCACCCGGGGCTGCCGCAAGCGGGCATGCAGTTTTATAGCGGGCTCGGGACGGGTCCGCAAATGTTCATGTGCTATCTATAACGAGACGCTGGGCCCAATGGACGTCCCTCCTGCCAGTGCGCGCATGCGGCAACGGGGACGCCAGCCAGAGCAGGCTAGCCACGCCCCGCGTACCGCCCAGCCGCACATCGCTAGTACGAACGCACGCGGAGACCGAACGCCTTAGCACGACCTACCCAGCGGCGCGCACCCAATCCCTGGGGAGCACATACGGCCCATGTCCGACATCGGCGCGCTGGGCAGGGCTGTAGCGCTGCCCGTTGGCCGCGTGCGGTAAACTTTGGCCGGACGTGGGTTGGACATGGGACTCTGGTGGGGCAGGGCGATGGACATACCCGTCATGCCGCGTAGGCGCTGCACGCTCATCGACGACGTTTGTTGGATGAATCAGAGTTGATCATCTTTGCTCGACCTCCGCGTCTCCCGGGCGGGGTGCCGGCCTGCCGAGGCGATGGTAGAGCCACGTCGGGTTATCGAACTCGTTATTGCTGAGAGAGAGAACTTCTTTGTATTTATGCTGCGCGACAGGCGAACATAGCGCGCCAAAGCACAGTGTAACTATTTACAGCAGGTAAATAGAAAGAGTCAGATGTGTGCTACTGTACCAGGTAACCAGCGTAGTCCGTATCTCTAGGAGATGGTATGAGTAGAGTATTATCGTGAGCGTAATCGTTATTGCTGAGCACCGACTTCGGCAGCCGGGAGATTTTTGCACATGCGTACCGAAGACGATGTTGGCGAAAGCTGTGCACCCTCCTCGACCTCTGAGGCTAGATCTGAGGACTCGCCTACCTTGAATGTACCGTGACCGTGGTTCCACTTCGTTGGCGCGGAAGACGCCACAAGCCAATAGTTTAAGCGCCACCTCTTCGCACTCTCTTCACCATGTCTCGGCCTCAAGACGACAGAAATCAGGAAGCTACCGTGTACCTCGTGAGTACACCTGTCTCCAGAAGCATAGTGACACAAAACTTGAACTGTTCACATAGGGAAACCTCGATGAGCGCTGCACGGATGCGCTTATTTGGGAGCTGATGTTGCAAGCAGGACCAGTCGGTGAGCACTCCATCCACCAATCATAGGATGTGGGTCACACAGCCTGACACGTTCTGCCTGGGCAGTGAATGTTCATCTGCCGAAGGACCGGATATCCATGACGCACCAGGGCTACGGTTTCTGTGAGTTTTTGACCGAGGAGGATGCGGAATACGCTTGTAAGATTATGAATCAAATCAAGCTGTGGGGGAAGCCAATACGGGTGAACAAGGTACGTCACTTTTTGTCTGCGAGGATGTATGCGGGGCGGCAGGGTCCTGGGGCATCCATCATTTAGCATGTCGCGCTGCCTCGAGCTGTACGGCCCATAATGTCCATCATGCACTGCCGTGCACGAACAATCTGTTCAAACGATAGCATTGTTGGCACTCCTTCATACGCGATGCTCTGCGAACGGTCATTTCACGGAAGCATAGCAATCGACAAAACTGTAGCATTTGTCGCGCACGTTGCTACGTGTTCGGCATGTGCAGTGGTCTCGAACGCGTTCTTCATGCTCGGGCGAAGTCTCTGTTCATTCATCCGTTTTGCTCTTCGTGATGCCCCACCCTTTTGACTCTTGGAGAACTACGCTGCAATTGCTGCGCCCTGTACCACCCTATCGCAAACTGCCGCCCCGACTGACGAAGGTTCGTTCTTATCTGACGCGTGACTATTCCTTCTCAGGCCTCCTCGGACAAGAAGCAGCTTGACGTTGGCGCAAATCTATTCATTGGCAATTTGGACGAGAACGTCGATGAGCGGTTACTCTACGATACGTTCAGCGCCTTCGGCATGATGGCCACAACTGCAAAGGTGCGTATCTTTGTCGCTTGCATCTACATCCCCCTGCACCTCAATCTTTACTTATCTGCTCAGATTGCGCGCGACCCGACCTCCGGAAAATCAAAGGGCTACGGCTTTGTCTCCTTCACGGATTTCGAGTCCTCAGACGCCGCAATCGAGTCTATGAATGGCCAATTCCTCATGAACAAAGCCATCACGGTGCAATACGCCTTCAAAAAGGACGGCAAGGGCGAGCGCCACGGCACGCCCGCCGAACGGCTGCTTGCCGCGCAGGCCCGCAAGAACAACGCGCTCCCAGTCGCTGCGCGGCCCCCGCCCGCACCCATGGCCGCGATGGGCGCGTTCGGCGCGCGTCCACCCATGCCTGGCTACCCCCAGGGTCCCTACCAAGGCCAATTCGCCGGTGCGCTCGCTGCAGCGCCCGCTCCACCTCAGCCGCCAGCGGGCTTCACGCCTCAGCCGATGATGGTCCCCGGCGCGATGCCCATGGGCGTGCCCCCGCCCCCACAGGGAATGCCCATGGGCATGCCCCCACCGCCCCCGGGATTCGTGCCTCAAGGGATGCAAGGGATGCCGCCTCCGCCACCTGGATTCATGCCGCAGGGTATGCCTGGTATGGGTCCTCCGCCGATGATGCCTCCACCTTCTCCTGCCATGCAGCAGCCGTATATGGGTTAGGACGTCCGTTGGTGCTTTCGTGTGGTCTAAAACGCCTGTAACCATTATTGTTCTGATAATCTGGACGCAGCTATGTATATTCAGTGGTGTCCAATTTACACACCACGCCTGCACGGAGTATCCGGCGCCTTCAAGGGTCCTGCTCAAGTACTAGGGTTCTGTCAAGTAGTGAGGCATGCGTGTCCGAGGGGCCTGGCATCATTGATGATACGGGAATGGCGGTCTACAGCGTTGCATTGAGCTGGGCTCGATAACAGCTACGTACCTTGCGTCATCCGACTCGCACCTACATGCCTATCTACATGGTCCACCTACCGCTGAACTACCACACGCTAGACACTTGCACGGCAGCGGCTGTCTACGATCTGCCGTCTAGTGCTGACCCTGTGTGGTCTAGTCGCTTCGCCTATATGTTCACTTCAAGCGTAGGCTTCAGCCACTTGATCGTGACACAGCGGCACCGAGAACTTGGCCGAGATGGAGCTCATAACAACCGCCCAGGGTTTCCCCTCGGAGCCGCAGGTTGCGCGATGCGCAGCGTACGTGCTACATGAGCACCGAGTCGAGTTTAGCCTGGTCCACCCGTACAGTCGCTCATGGTACATGGTTCAGCAAGTTGGCGACTCTTGGCCGCATTCGAGCTGCATGAGTCACGCCACTACTACACAATGCTTGAGATCGACGCCGCATGAAACCGTCCCTCAACTTCCGCTCATGTGCGGCTGGGTATATCCTAGTATAGTTTGGATACGTACACATGCACACATCACTTCCTGTCCTCGGGATTCCGCTTGTAACCCGCACCCTCCAACCAGGAGTAGACGGCCTCATCCCGCCCGTCCTTTTGCTGCCGCGACTCGCCCCTTCACAAACTCCTTCCCCGCCCGCTTGATGAGCGCCCTCCTTGCGAACCCGCGCACGTCCACATACACGAGCACGACGTTCCTCGCCGTACCCGCGGCGAGCCCCGTCGAGCGCGCCGCAGCGGGCCCGTAGCGGTGCCCGACGACCGCGCCGAGCTGCGTGGTCCCCGCGTCGAGCAGCCGGGTCGTGCTCTCGTCGACCGCCGCGAGCACGAGGTTCGCGGAGAGCGCGAGGCGGTCGCGCGTGCGCAGGGGTAGAGGCGGCGGCGTTTGGCTGGGCGGCGTGTGCGGTGCAGAGGGGGGCGCCGGAGACTTGTTTGGGGAGCGAGGCGGGAGCGGAGGGGCGGGCGACTTGGATCCGTCGCGGCGAGGTGGGAGAGGGGGTTTCTCGGAGGGGGGTAGTGGGTAGGTGCTGTATGGGACGACGGGAGCGAGGTTCGGCGTTGGTGTCTGGCTGACTGCGGGCGCGGGGGACACGGGCACGGGTTGCTGGGGTGCTGAGGGTGTGGTAGTTGGACGCCCGCCCATTGCTCGGCGGATCATGCCCTGGGCGAGCTCGACGGTCTTCGCGCTGACCCGGGCTGCGTGTCCGCTGGCTGTATGCGCGTACGCGAGGGCGGTATGGGTAGTGGGATGCGTGAGGAGTGAGACCATGCGGGATGGGGGCGCTGGCCGTCCGTCTGACGCGGTCGGAGAGTAGGGTGTCGAATGCTTGATATAGTATTGTGACGCGGAGGACATACCGCGCACGAGCAGAGATGTCGAGGAGTCGATGCCGCGACTGTGCACCTTGTTTGAGTGGACTCAACTTGGTATTCGACGTTACGCACCTGATCAATGACGCAGACTTTGTGATCCAGTCTTGTTGCTCCGGGGGCACTGCGCGCACGAAGATCTCGCGGGCCTCCGATAGCTCAGCAGCCGCGGCAGCCTCCGCCTCTGAGGGTTGTTGGCCGGTGTACGCATCGTACACATCCGGCGGGAGCTCAAGCACGACTGGCGCGGCATGTGCCACATCCTTGGCGCCCTCCGTCTTGTCTATACCTTCGAGGGCAGGATCCTCATGAATCGGTAGCTCATGGGGCACTTCGCCGACCATCTCGCCCGTCGTCTCGTCCATGAGCACGAGCCGTCCGCGGAGATCTTCTGCTCTTCCCCCGCCTGCTTGTAGATTCACCCCCGTTGGTTGTTGCACGTCGCCGCTCGCACCTTCCCAGCCAGCATACTGTCCGAGAATTTGGTCGAAGGTTTCTATAGCATCCTTGCGCGTGGGGTCAGGCAAGCCCCTCAGCGAGAGCGAGACTGGGACGGAGTCTCCCTTGAGGCCCAAGCTTTGACCCGCAGGCCCGTCGAGAGTGAAGGTATAAACATGGGTGCCGTCGGGCGTTATGTGACGCGCGATTGGGCGGCTGGGGTCGACGGGGAACTCGACGTCGTTCAGGCGAACGACAAGATAGACGGAATGGGTGCTTTCGGATGTTGGGGAAGCATATCCGGGTGGAGGATCGACACTGAGATATTGGAGATAGACTGTCCCCGTGATCGGTGCAGATTGTGTCCGGATTGTAGCCTCAGGGAGAGCGAGAAGGACGTTCGCAGGCACAGATGTGTCGGACATGGTCTGAGAGGGCGTGTGTAGAGCAAAGGCGACAGAACGAGAGCAGCGACGTCCATCGACTATAAGAGCATCGTCATAGCGTCGCGGGTAAGCCCGTGCTCCGCGTTGAACAGTGCCACGCCAAGGCTTTGGGTGGACGGTGAGCCAACATGCGCAGCACAGCACCTACACTGGATGTCGTACAGGACAAAGCATCAGGAGGAACCGGAGCATGGCGTGAAGGGCTGTGTTCATTCGAGTTACACCAGTAGTATACATCCTTCGCCCCGGGCGAGCTCGGCATTTTGGCAACGGCCAGGAAGGCCTCATGCCTTCTCCCCCTCGAACCTGAACACCTCCTCCAGGTCCTGTGGTGCACATATGCCCACCAAGAAGCGGAGAGCAGCACGGTACACTCACCAACCACCAGGGCTTCTCCCCGCCGCTGCCAGTCGCCCCCTCCACGAAGCTCTCCTGCATCTTGTCCGTCAGAGCCCACCACCTGCGGGTCTCCTCGTCCTCCGCGACCTTCGCCATGTCCACGTCGAAGTCGTCCCCAGTATACTTGAATGTCGCGATGAGCAGATGCAGCGGCGCGTAGTAGTGGATCGAGTAGTCGGCGATGTGTGCGCGTGCGAGGGCGGCGAGCACGCCGGGCCAGGCGTTGGCGTGGAGGGCCCTGTACTCTGCCTCCGCCTCGGGCTTGAGCTACGGTCGCGCACGGTCAGAATGCATGAGAGAAGCAGGAGCAGAGCCAGGGGACCTTGATGATCTGGCAGACGCGTTTGGAGTGCGGGATGGACATGGTTTGGGTGTAAGGCTCGTCAATCCGAGGGCGCGTATTGGCCCGCGCGCCGCATCCTCTCTTCCCGCACCCCCTCATCCTTGCAGACAAGTCCGTGTGCGCCCGGCCACTTCGCGTGAGGAAGATACCGCAGACGGCCTTCGTATCTCAGAGAACATGACCGAGCCGAAGTTTCCTTGGTTCAGGTGGTCCATCGCCTCCGTCGCGCGTACGCCCGTCATCCGTGTTCGCTGAACCGGAGTTGCTCACCAGCCACTATGGCTCCGTCCCCCTTCTCGTACAGTGGTTACGATTGGTTATGCGATTATGAAGGGTGCGTGCACGACCAGCACCGTACATCCGCGTCTTATTGACGTCGTCGAACATAGCGACAACCCCAACGCCTGAACAAACCTATGCCGTGAGTGCCCTAACCTCTGCACACGTCCATCCGCGAATCGACAGCTGCGGTACTGATTGACACTCCTCACAGGCTATGGCGCCGGACCTCCGGAGGAAGGTCGACCAGAACCGCGCAGCCCGGCTCGCCATGGAGAACGAAACACGCAAACAGATGGAAGCCCAGGTACGTTTCACGCAAGACACACACACACACTCTAAACTGACCGACCCCATTCGTGTACAGCTGAAAGATCCGGACTCACAGAAGCCGGTGTGGGCAGACAGCCGTTAGCCTCCGCGCTAGGTTCCAACCTCATATCGTCGACGCGTCCCTTGTGCCCCCCCCCCCTCCCTATTGTACCACTGTAATATACTGGCCCACTCTAGCTCATAATCTACTCCCATGCACGCAGCGCCGCCCACATCGCAGCACACCCCACTCAGCCTCACACAACTGCGAGTGTGAAGAGAATAAGTAATGGAGATGTATATATGTCAAACAACAAGATGAACACATTCACAGGATAACAAGCGTAATCTAGTAAACTACAGTGCTGAAGCACACCATTCCCATTCTCACTCACTCTCCTCTCGCCGAGCAGCAGCGACATTCATGCCGAAACACCTGTCCGTCCAAACGCTCTCCCCTCTCCCACCACCCTCCACAAACCCCTTCAACCGCCGGGGCCACTGAGCACTCAAGCAGCATCCGACAAAGCCTGCGGCACGGGCGGGCTCGGCGGGCGCGAGCGCAACAGCGGCTTATGCGAGACCGCCGACTCCGGCGAGGACGACAGCACATCATAGCTGTCGCGCCCCGCCCCCGGCGCCATCGACGACGCCGCGGAGTCCATACGCGCGAGCGACGCGGGCCGCACGCTCGAGCTGCTGCTCGACGGCACCGCCGGGGCAGACGCGGACGGGGGCGTCCGTGGCGCGTCCGCGGCGGGCGGGCTCCCCGGCGACACCGTCGCGTCTGGCGTGGTCGACGCGCCCGAGGCGACGCTCGGCGCGCGCGGTGCGGGCGCGGGGATCGGGACGGGGGCGATGGGCGCCGCGGGCGGGTTGGTGCTGGCGCTCGGTGTCTCCGCGACGGGCGTGATGGGTGTCGAGGAGGCGAGCGGGTTGCTGGGTGAGGGTGCGGCCTCGGGGGTGGAGGCGGCGGCGGCTGCGGTTGTGGTTGTGGTTGTGGTTGCAGATGCGGTATCGAGTGGCGCTGGAGACGTTGACGGGCCTGCGCCCCCGCTCTGCTCGCCATCGCCGCCCTGCTCCCGCCGCTTCTTCTCTTCCTCTTCTCGCTGCTTCCGCTGCTGCTCCTCGTGCTCCAGAAGTGATAACCGCATCGCCTCCATGACCATGAGCTGCGATAAACAAAGGAGTTGGGAATCGAGGGTACGGAGGCAGTGGGGAAGCCACATACCTCTTCCAGGTCCTGCCCGCCGAGGCCCATCGTGCCCAGTATCTGGTTGAGGTCCTGGTTCTGCTGCCGCCTCCGCGAGCGCCGGCTGCGCCCGCCCCCAGGCTCCGCCGAGCCGCCCTCCGCATTCTCGCCTTGCCCGTCCTCAGGCGCAAGCGCATGCACGCGCCCGCTGCTGATCCCCACGGGGATGAGGCGATCGCCGACCTGGCGCATGATGATGCGCCGGTTCGCACGCCGCGCAACCGCCGCACGCACGGCTGCCAGCTTCGCCTCCCAGTCCGGGCGGATATGGTCTGAGGCCGCTTAGGATGATATGCACGGTGCGGGGATGGGGTGCGCACCTATCGTGACGACCTCTGGACTGTCTGCACCGAAGCTCTTGCGCGGCCGCTTCATCGCTGCGGTAGGGCTTGACTCCGCCTGTCTGGGCGACTCCGGCCAAGAAGGCGGTGTCTGCGTCCATGCATCAGCCTTGCATGAGGATGGGTTTATATCATATCAGGCGATCCTCACCGCTCCCTCGCTGCCCAGGCCCGCGCGCCACGGCGGGGGTGTGTATACGACGCCAAAGTTCTCCTGCACACAGTACGGACAGGCGGCAGGCTCAGAGACGAGATGGGTCGGATTCGGCTCCGCACGCTTGATCTGGACGAAGCACTCGGTGCATATGGCTTGATCGCAGCAGCGCGAGTGGTTGATGTTGGGTGGGTAGTACTGAGCGTGCGGTCGTGCGACATGGCTCGCCGTCAGGCGAGGGCGGGCATAGATGGGACAAAGGACGCACCAGGAAACAAATCGGACACTCGATGGCGCCGCGGTATATGGCTGCCTCCGGATGTCGGATCGCCTCTTTCGAGTTCGTACTCGCATGCCCGCGTTTGTGCGAGCGGCTCGAGGATATGCTGCCGGTGTCCACGCGGGAGGACGAGGCCTCCGCAGGCGAGTCGGAGTCTTGTGGAGGCTCCTTCCTGTGTGCAAGGATCTGTTCGTCGTCCCATGACTCGTCGTAGTCCTCTAGTGGACGATAGAACGGGGCGAGCCTGCGCTCGCAGATGAGTTGCGCGACGATGGACTGGTTCCAGTCGCGGGGGCCAGTGTAGACGCCTTGCGGGGTGAGGTAGCCAAAGTCGACGGTCTCCTCATGGTGACCGCGGCCTGAGGAGGTGCTGTTGCCCATCAGTGAAGGCGGCAGGGAGGACGGAGGAGAGGGTGGTCTAGGGCGTCGGTAATGGGAGCTTCGTCACGATTCGGCCTTGACCGGATCCAGCCGCCTGACTCCACGGTCGTGCGCTGATGAGCTCTATGGCGCCCGCCGTCGTCTGCGGGGCGCAGGATGTCGTCGAGGGAGGTCGGGAGGTCGCTGGTGAGCCCGTGTTAGTCGAGCTTTTGGCAGGCCAAGGCAGAGAGCCCACAGCAGTCACGGGCAGCGGGCTCGGCGTGACGTCCAGGTCTCCTCGGCCTCTCGTCGGTCCGGCAGGTCTCAGTCCCTCCCGGTTGTGGTTCCACGGACCCTCGCACTGTCTGCGCAGACAATGTCACTGGCACGCAGACAGAACAAATCGTCAACCAAGCGGTGGACGAGAGGGGATGAAGATAGATAACAGACAATGCTGCGGTTGGCGAGGGCCGCGCAATGAAATTGCATCTCGTCAGCAAGTCCTACTCGCATTGAGTAGCGCACAATCAATTGTTCGGATGTTGCTGAGGGGATTCTAACGCCGAATATTCATGAAATATCAGGGCTCCTCGTGCAACGATCTATTGGGTTTCCAGTACTTGGCGGCGACGCGGTGGATGGCCCGCCGTGTTTCCTGAACTGGCAGTCCCGACGCGACCCACGTGATGCGGTATACGGCACGCCGTCGCGTCCGCTTCGAATCCAAGCTCGTGTGAATCCCAGGCCACTTATCGCTTGAACCACCATGTCGACGCCGGGGGCCCTGCTGTTTTCTCTCGCTTGTAGCATAGCGTTGTATGTTTTCGCCTGTTCCGGAGAGGTGCAAGTGCCCCTCGTATCGGGGAGCAACGAGTCGACACTAGGTACTACCAGGCCACTGTCGACGATCACGTCCGAGAACGCGTTCGCTACACTGACACATGACAGCTTTTCTGGGTACAGCGTACGAATCAAGAAGACCGACTTCTGTGATCCAACAGTGAAGTACGCTCAACTAGCCTACTCGCCTCGTCTCTTTTGAGAGTAGCGGACACTGACAGCCCGAGTGTCTTACTAGCGTCTACACCGGCTATCTGGATGTTGACTACGGAGCGAAGCACCTGTTCTTTTATTTCTTCGAGAGCAGACGGGACCCAGCTAAAGGTGCCATCGGTCTGTCGCAATGGTGCCGCTAATACAGAGACTACGGTCAGACGACGTGATGATGTGGATCAATGGTGGACCAGGTTGTTCTTCATCCATGGGTCTGCTCATGGAACTCGGTCAATATGGGTCATCCTCTTCCCACTTACCCACTGACGTGATCACCACACTTGCAGGACCATGCCAGATTGACATGGAAGGCGAATCGCCGAATGGCACGATCTGGAATCCATACTCTTGGAATGCCGAAGCCAATATTTTCTTCCTTGATCAGCCGTATGCCTCCCCTCTCGCATGCCGCATCCGTAGAATCTCACATACGACACTTCAGGGTCGGTGTCGGGTTCTCCTACGCGGACTACGGCGAGACCGTCGAAACCACGGAAGACGCTGCGCGGAACGTCCATGCTTTCGTCTCTATCTTCTTCGAGACGTTCTCCGAGTTCTCCGGCAGGCCGCTTCATCTCTCCGGCGAGTCGTACGCCGGCAAGTATCTGCCCGTGTTTGCAAGCTACATATACGATCAGAATCGCGCTGCAGAGGCCGCAGGCCGCAGCACGATCAACCTCCAGAGCGTGCTCATCGGTAATGGGATCACCGACATATCCACGTATGTTTCCTATCGCCTCCGCTTTGCCTGGAACGCATGGCTAATGTCAGCAACTCTGTTGTAGCCTATACCCAGGACGATATGAGATCGAATGCGGGACGGCCGCACTCGACGTGCCCTTCCAGACGATCAACACGTGCGTACGGATGAAAATGGCGGTTGGTATTCTACCCAGGTCTCACGCGCATACCATTTGTTGACGTATTGAATACTCTGCTAGCTTCCACGCTGCCAACAGGCGATGTACGACAACTGCATCGACCAGTTCGACGCCATCGGCTGCAACGCCGCGGTGAACTTCTGCGACTCAGAACTGAGCACCGGGCTATGGGCGAGCGGTCAGTGATCCTCATCCACCGCGCCTCATCACTCTCACCAAGCTCCACGCAGGAAGCAACCCCTACGACATCTCAAAGGTACGTCCCCCAGCCGCACACCCCCGTCACAGCTCACACACCCCCTGACCCCACCCAGCCCTGCGAAGGCACGCTCTGCTACCGCGAGAACACCGCGATCGCCGAGCTGCTCAACACGCCCTCGCTCCGCACGCGGCTCGGGGCGACCTCGCCGGCGCCGTGGACCGCCTGCAGGGCGCGCGTGGGCGCCGCCTTCCGTGCGCGCCTGGACAAGTGGGCCGCCCCCGGCGCGCACGCGCACGTCGCCGCGCTCCTCGCGCGCGGCGTCCGCGTCCTCCTCTACGCGGGCACGCGCGACTGGCAGTGCAACTGGGTCGCGAACAGCATGTGGGTCGACCGCCTCGCGTGGGTGCGCGCGCGGGAGTGGGCGCAGGAGCCGTGGAGGGGGTGGCAGGTTGGGGGGTGCGTGGTGGGCGAGACGAAGACGGTGGGCCCGTTGACGTTTGCGACGGTGCTCGGTGCTGGGCATATGATGAGTGGTTTCTTGTTTGTGTGCGTACGTGGGTGCGGGATGATTGACATTTGTGTGGTTTGCAGGTCCCCCACGATAAGCCGGCGCAGGCGCAGGCGATGGTGTCGAGGTGGTTGGCTCATGAGGACTTGTGAAGTCCTGTGTACTCTAATGGCGGGGGCCTTCGCTCTTGTGCCGCACAGACCGTGTAACAAGGCGTCCCCTCTATCATTCGCAGACTTGAGAGATAGCTCCCTTGTGTCCAGGTGTACAAGCACGCGCGGACCGATAGGATGAGGTGGACTTGAAAAGAGGTGCAAGTCGCGTCAGCCTCACGGTAGTCATAGTCTCTCCTAGGCAGACCCACCATACGACCTTCTTGAGAGGGCGGAGGACGGTCGTATCGGTAGTCAGGCCCCGCATCTACGACAACCACGAACCAATTCTTATGTCACATACGTGACATCAGCAGCCTCGACTTATTCGTATCGATATCCTCGACGGCAGACTCAACGTTTGTTCGACGCACCGACTTCGTCATGTAGTCTGCGCGACGATCCATCTCGCTTTCTGAGTAGACGTGGCTGCAACCTATGTCAATCGTCCTTTGGACCCCTCTTTGCTTCTTCCCACCACGGTCGGCAACTTTCCCACGGTTCGAACCTCCACAGGGGTGAGGGACTCGAGCGTGCGGGCACCCACTGGGCCTCAGGGAATTAGCTAGGCAGTCTTTAGAAGTCACACAAGTACTAGTAGCTACAATGGCGGGACCCCTTAAGCCGAGTGCGAACACGAGAGAGACGAGAGCGCAAGCATCCCCGGCAGCAGCAAGAGGCGCCGGTGAGCGACCAGCCAGCCGTGCGGCCACCCAGCACTGCTCGGATACCGAAATGCAAGCAGCGAGATCGAAAACAGACACTTACGAAAAGGCGTACGCAACACTGAGGTCGATGACCCTGATTCCAGAGGAAACGAACCCCAGTATAGAGGCACTGGCGGAGGGTCTACTACACTGCGCCGGCGCTGTCAAGCAAGCAAACATACGGGAGTACTTGTGTGCCTTTGCGACGTATGCGAAGGCTATCAGCATCGAATCCTACACCTCAAGTGCACTGGAGAAGCTACACACGGTACTCGAAGGGCTCGCGGCCGGACAGGAGAAGCTAGATGCTATTGAAGAGGTAGCAGATAGCCAGTCAAGACTCCGAACTCAGGTCGACGGGGTACTCGGCAGGCTGTCGGACGAGGTGAGTAAATTAGCAAACTCGAACAAGGCACTGGACAGGGAGTTGGAACGAGTGGGGGGACTTAAAGAGGAGGTAGAGGCGGTACTCAGACAGGCCAAAGAGGCAGCAGAGAGGATAACGGAGGTTTCGCATAGCTCCCAGATGGCGGCACCTCCGCTATCGAATGCCCCACAGGACAACGGGGGACGACTCTCGTACGCGGAGGTCATCCTCCGCAACCAACTCCCTATCAAGCAAGCCTCCACGTTGGCCCGGCAGGAGGTCCAAGCCAGGCAGGTCCTCATCGACGTCAAGGCCGCCTCATCAGCAAAAAGGCCGGATCCATCCAAGGCCCTATAGGCGCAGACGGCCTAATACAATGTTCTCACGGTCTGGCAGGCCCAGATAGAGCCATGCATGGCCTGGCATACACTTAACTAGATGATGTTTTTATGTCTCTCAGTCAATATAATACAATGTATGACAGTGATAGGCAATCATAGATCCACCGATGGATATAAACACCTTACGTTCGATATAGCCTCCATTCGCTGTATTCATTACTACCTGGTGTGGCGGCGAGATAGGCGCTCTCATACATCGCACAAGCGCTGACGGCTCTCAAACAACGAGCAAAAAAACTCGACCTGTTAGATGCTTTTTCCAGCAGAAATGGGGTGTCGTGTCATCGGCCTCCTGGACTATGACGGTAAGTTGTTGGTGTTGACGTCAGTGTCCAGAGCTATGACGTCGTCAGTTACCTTTTATGGATTCCCTCCTTCCTCTCCTCTTCTGCATGTTCATTCATCTCTATGCCCGTGTATTGAGTTCTGGAACACCTATATAAAGGCTCAAATTTTCGAGTGCCTCGCATCTGTCTCTTTGAGTCTTTCTCTGAACCTTCATCCCGCAATGAAAACTTCGGCACAGACAACCAGGCAGCAAATGACAGCTGCTTACTCAATCAAGGTTTTGCGCGCTCGCCGTTGTCCATGCCCTCGCTCTCCCTCTCTATTAGTATTTTCCTTGTTATCTAATTGGTTTTGTCACTAGGTCATCCCACGCTGCCTACTGTTACCCTCCCGCGCTGCCTACCATCATCTAAGCACGCGCATGACGCGCTCATGCAGCCGCGCCCCTCAGCGACCAACAAGGACGCACCCCGAACATCCTGCACGCGGGCATGCAGGCCGCGTTCTGTTGAACTTTCCATATTCGGTGTCATACATTAACTTATCAATCGGACAACCTATATATGGACTTGTGTTCTGCGGTGTCTGATTACATACATTCTTTGATGGACTTTGCCTGGACTCGATCCCATGACCTCGTCCAGGCCCTTGTAGATAGTTCTAGACTACGGACCCTTCTAAGACACGCTCCCTTCTGGATCCTTCTAGATAGTTCCGTAGATATGACTCACCCTGATGCCTGATGACTCAGGCTGACTAGGTATGACTCACCGCTCATGTGGTACGATTACTCATGCTCTCTCATGACTCACATGACCGGTTCCCCTCATGTATATATACTGGGCTGATGCGCCCTCTAATCTTAAGACTTTACCTCCTGCTTCCCTGTGTGCGCTTCACAGGATCTCCCTGAAGCTTCCCCTGGGTATTGTCTCGCTCTTATTGCCTTCAGCCACACTAACCGTTTCAAACCTCCTCGCTTCAACAGGTTATGAGCCCTGAGCTTCGTCTCTAGGAACCTGGTTTAGTTTATCTGCGCAGATATAAACCTTTGTCAGTCACTGCTTCTGAGGAGTAAGCCAGTGCATCGTTTTTTGGTCCCTTTGCGGATCTAAGCTTTACTACGTCCTGAAGTGCCCAAGGCATTGAAGGATCGTATTTCCAGTGGGCCTTCGCGCCGTTTGCAAAAAGTTTATCCTCCTACGAGACCTGAGAGAAAGGTCCGTAGACGCCGACACTACCTCTATTCTTAGATCTTTGATCTAACGTTTATTGTGTAACTCCAGTCTCATCCCGTCCCTGCCCTGGTTCCCTCCGCATCCACCTCGGCTCCCAAGCCATTAGCTGAGCGTCTCTCAGCCCCTCGCCCGCTCCCAGACTTCAAGAAGAAGTCGACCGCCGAAGTCATCGGCATCCTCGAAAAGAAGGTTAGCGCGACCATCGAGCGCTACCAAGCAATCTTCGACAAGAAGCACCTTTTCGAGAAGCTCGACAGCGAGTGGCAGAAGTCACTCCACCGCCTTGCTGACCAACTCAATTGGATCAGCGACAACCTCGACAAGGCCGATTCCTGGTCTAAGGAGCGTCGAGAACAAGTTTCGTGGGCTTGTCGTTGCGTAGGAACAGTCGAGTTCTCTACGCCTCAGGAACCTCTCACTCGACGCTATCGAAAGGTAGCTAGAGCGTTAAAGATTATTGCGGACGGCGGGTATTTAGATTGGGTCGTTTTGTAGACTTTAGGTCGGCGTACCTATACGTTTTTGTATACTTTTGTGCACTGGAATATAACTTCTAGTCAAGCATCACACTGTGGCTTCATCGTCTAGCTAACTACCGACTTCTGAGTCAATACCGGCAGACGTTCCTCGAACAGAACGCTATTGCTATAACTATCCTCATTGCTACGAGAAAGACGAAAGGGAAGATTATCATTGGGACGACGAAAGGGAAAGCTGGTTTGCTTGTGCCCTACCCATCTGCCCTAACAGATACTCAGAGAATAACGACGACGAACTTCCTGAGTGGGGCATCCCTATCGAAAGTTGGCAAGAAAGCGAGCTATTAGTAGAGGAATACTTTAGAAGGGGCTCAGTTCCTGAACCTGCGGAGCAAAGCCGCATTTTATCTGTTTTACCATCTCTAGTTGGTACCCCTGTTGGTACTCCTGTTCAGTCTCGTCCTCTCTCTCCTCAATTAGACGTTACAACTGTCCAAGCGTCTGACGTTTCTGCGCTCCTTGACGAACAAGAAGTTGAGGACAATCTATTTGCACCTAGTTTAGCAGAGGAAACACCACTCCCTGCTGCGTTTTTTGAAGAGGATACTTCTCCTCAACCGTTTGTAGAATCTCCAGTTTATTTTGAACCTCTCGTTTCAGTCGAGGAAGATCAATTCTTTGACTTGTATATTGCTACTGCCGCTATGTCGGAACCAAAGTCTGAATCGGTTCCGGTCCTCTCCCGCGCCTCGGAGTATAAGGTGTGGAGAGCTAAAATGATGGGCTACCTCATCTTCATTGAGGCGGACGATGCCCTCTATGTTGGGGACCTCAAAGACCCCACGTACAAAAAAGCCAATGCCCGTGCCTCTGGCACAATTCTGATGCGGACGGACATCTCACTGCATCACCTTCTGGTTACTACGGTCGACGGTCTCGAGAAGAAGAAGACGGCTGCAGAAATGTGGGCCTCTTTGGAATCTCATTTTGGTAAACCGGACGCCGCATTTGTATGGTCTCAGTTCCAGTCGCTCATCAAGTCAAACGAGATGAACGACTCGAAGCCGATGCAGGATCAGATCAATAAGATCCTGACCACCATCAAGGACGTTGTCAACGGCGGAATCAAGCTGGAGGAGAACACTCAGGCACTCCTCCTGATGTCTAAGGTCCCTGAGAGTTATTCGACAATGGTGTCTGCCATCATGGCGACAACTGCGCTCTCGGACCTGAAGATCGACACCTTGGTGAACAAAATCCTAGCCGAGGAGTCTCTTCGCCGTTCTGGTATGGGGCAATCCGCCTCTAAAACGTCTCAGGTCAAGACCAAGGGCAACGGTCCCTGTGGTCATTGTGGTGGTGCTCACGGCTCGGAACAATGCTGGACCAAGTACCCGCACCTTCGCCCTCAGAACAAGGGGAGTAAGGGTGATAAGAAGGGTAAGAACAAGGGCAAAGGCAAAGGTGGCAATGGCAACGGCAATGGTTCGAAGAAGACGAACACGGTCCACAAGACGCAGGATGGTCGTACTATAACCGTCTCGTCAACTACGTCGGACGTCTCGTCTTCAGGATCTTCTAACGGTAACGGTGCAACACAGGAAACGGTACAGGAGATCATATGCTCCGAACCTAACTGTACTTATTGCGGACGTTTTTCTAACTCGGCTGGTTCTCTCATCGCGTCTCCTCTTGTAATCCATCACGGTGGCAGTACAAATAGTAGTAGTAGTACTGCTTCTGGGCTGACCAATATATCTTCTGGATTCTATGCCTCTCGTGTGACACACAACCATTCAGTGGGAGGTAGGAGAATAAGTTGGCTCATGGATTCTGGCGCGTCACAGTCAGTAACCAATACTCTTGATGATTTCTGGGAGTATAAGCCGTATACCACGCCTGTTACATTCGGTACAGCTGGTAGTTCGTTTATTCAGGCCATTGGGGCCGGTACAGTTAAGGGTTTAGTCAAGGTCGATGGGGGTCAGCGCGTTTGGATTACTCTAACCAACGTTGCATATATACCCAATGCATCTGGCCGACTGTTTTCTACCGGAGTAGTTGAGACATCTGGACATACGTTGGTACAAGGTTCAGGTTCTATGGTCATTTATGACCGTACGTTTTCGCATGGCAAAGTTTCTGGCGAGAAAGTTATGGAGGCATCGTACAATCCTCTTAACAATCTCTACTATATGCACATGGATATCCTGGAACGGAATGAGGTCCACGCTCTGACCAACCCGTATCGTCTCTGGCATAGACGTATGGGACATCCTTCCAAAGAGGTTATTCGCCGTTTACCCGGTAATACAAAGGGTGCTGATCCAGTGGGGGTTGAGGATCATTCCCCCTGTGAAGGCTGTCAATGGGGCAAGTCACATCGCGCTCCTTTCCCCGCGTCTTATAAACGCGCTTCAAAACCTCTCGAGCTAGTTCACACTGATGAAGATGGTCCTATGCGTACTACGTCTATTCAAGGCTACCGGTATTTTATCTCTTTCCTTGACGATCATACTAGTCTTGGACGTGCCTACTACCTAAAGCATAAGTCTGATTCGATCCAAGCATTCGAGGACTTTAAGGCATGGGCAGAGAATGTTACTGGTAATAGGATCATTGCGATACGCTCGGATCGAGGGGGGGAATACACTTCTGACGCTTTCACGGCTCGTCTCAAGTCCTACGGGATTACTCATTATAAGACGGTAGCTGGTTCTCCTCAGCAAAATGGGAGAGCTGAACGCTGGAATCGCACCATAATGGAGAAGTCTATGGCCATGCTACACCAAGCTGGTCTATCTCACGGGTTTTGGCAGCTTGCTGTTGATGCAGCTGTGCATATTTATAATCGCCAGCCTATGCGACGCCTTAAGTGGCAATGCCCAATTACTCTCTGGGATGGCACAGTCCCAGACATCTCGTACTTTAGAGTATTTGGTTGCAAAGCGTTTGTGCATGTGCCGAAAGAGCAAAGACAAGGGAAACTCGACAAGAAGGCAGTCGAGATGATCTTTGTTGGCTATGAGCAAGGATCCAAGGGCTATAGGTTCTGGAATCCAGCCAATCGAAGTATCGTTGTGTCCCGTGATGTGACCTTCGATGAAGATTCTTTCCCGGCACGTAAGGATTTAGTGGGTCCAAAGACTCAGACTCCAGAAGTATTCGAACCGGTAGACTCAGACTCTGAGGATAGCGACGAGGAACCGTTCGATATACCACTACCTTTACCCGTTAATACGGAAGACGATGATTCAACCGAACCTGCTGAGCCAGTGGGAGGTGATCAAGCTCAACCACGCCCAGATCCTGTTCCTCCACCAAACCCTCCTTACAGCCGTCCTCGGCGAGAAGGTGCTGGTCGGAATCCCTATAGGAATAAGGACAACGTTTATGGTGATGAGCCTCCGGCTCTTATCGACCAGCGCACAGATTCTGAAGGGAATCAGCGTGCCAAAATAGACATGATTTTACGGGCTATTCATGAAGCTAATCACTCCGTTCCTACGTCTCGTTCTGAGGCTAGGAAATCCCCTGAGTGGGAGCATTGGCATAAGGCTGAGGGTGCTGAAATGGAATCCCTCAAGCAGAACGGTACTTGGGTCTTAGTACCTCGACCTAAGAATCGTAAAATCGTCAAGAACCGTTGGGTCTATGCGCGCAAGCATGATGGGCGATACAAAGCTCGACTTGTTGCGAAAGGTTTTACCCAAGTTTGGGGCGAAGATTACCATGAGACATTCTCTCCAGTCGCACGTTTTGAATCCTTGAGATACATGTTTGCGCATGCCGCACTTGAAGACTGGGAGATGGAATCTATGGATGTCAAGACGGCATTCCTCAATGGTGATCTTGAAGAGGAGATCTACATGGAGCAACCTGAAGGTTGGGTAGTTCCAGGCAAGGAAGACTGGGTCTGTCTCCTCAAGAAGGCTATCTATGGTCTTAAGCAAGCGTCTCGTCAATGGAACGCTAAGATCCACAAGTCTCTCCTTGCACAGGGTTTTACACGGACATATTCAGATGCCGGTGTATACGTTTATTCGAGCACTGGAGATCATGCTTGTATCATTGTACTCTACGTCGATGATCTACTTCTGTTGGGAGATTCTAAACCCTTCATTGAAGAAGTAAAGCGGAAGCTTAAGCAAGAATACCAGATGACTGATCTTGGACCAGTAGAACGCTTCCTAGGTCTTCGAATTCGTCGAGATCGCGCAAAGCGCAAGATCCTCGTTGACCAGACGGAATATATTCAAACCGTTCTAGAGAGGTTTAACATGAACAACTGCAAGTCCCAAAGGACACCTCTCCCTGCTGGCGCCGTTTTGGAAAAGAACGAAGAAACCGCATCTGATCAGTTCCGCACCCAGTACCAGAGTATTATCGGAAGCATCATGTACGCTATGCTCGGTACACGTCCAGACATCGCGTTCGCTGTCACGCGATTAGCCAAGTTTGCCTCGAACCCTTCGCAAGCACATATGGGCTACGCATACTATATCCTGCGTTACCTTCAAGGAACAAAGGACTACGCCCTTTGCTACGATGGAGCTTCAAATTCGGGACTGGTTGCCTACTCAGACTCGGATTGGGCTGAAGACCGCGACGATAGGCACTCCACATCTGGCTTTGTCTTCATGATGGCCAACTGTGTCGTTTCCTGGGCATCTAGACGCCAACCTACAGTTTCCCTCTCTTCTACTGAAGCAGAGTACAAAGCCGCCTCCGACACTTGTCGTCAAATGGCATGGCTCAGAAACTTTGGTAAGGAGCTCGGTGACAATATGACCGCTCCTACTCCCTTGTGTCTAGACAACCAAGGAAGCATTTTCCTTGCGGTCAATCCTGCTGTGGACCGCCGCACAAAACATATAGAAATTCGGTATCACTACATTCGGGAGTTCTACGAATCTGGAGAAACCGATATCTTCTACGTCGCTAGCGAAGACCAGTTAGCAGACCAACTGACCAAGAACGTGCCTTTCTCGTCAATCGAGAAGTTCAGGTCATCTACTGGCATGGTATCGACACCTTGAACAAGTGGGAGTGTTGAACTTTCCATATTCGGTGTCATACATTAACTTATCAATCGGACAACCTATATATGGACTTGTGTTCTGCGGTGTCTGATTACATACATTCTTTGATGGACTTTGCCTGGACTCGATCCCATGACCTCGTCCAGGCCCTTGTAGATAGTTCTAGACTACGGACCCTTCTAAGACACGCTCCCTTCTGGATCCTTCTAGATAGTTCCGTAGATATGACTCACCCTGATGCCTGATGACTCAGGCTGACTAGGTATGACTCACCGCTCATGTGGTACGATTACTCATGCTCTCTCATGACTCACATGACCGGTTCCCCTCATGTATATATACTGGGCTGATGCGCCCTCTAATCTTAAGACTTTACCTCCTGCTTCCCTGTGTGCGCTTCACAGGATCTCCCTGAAGCTTCCCCTGGGTATTGTCTCGCTCTTATTGCCTTCAGCCACACTAACCGTTTCAAACCTCCTCGCTTCAACACGTTCCACGCCGCGCTCTCCAGCTTTGCCGCGCACCCCGCCGGCGCGTCGCTCGTGCTCGTCCTGAGCGATGCCGGGCTGCGCGGCGAGGACGCGGAGGGCGGGGGCGGGGGCTGCGCGCGCGCGCGCGAGGCGGTCGACGTGCGCAGCGCGCTCCCGCTGGACCTCCTCCACTCGCCGTATGTCACGGAAATCGCGTGCGTCCCCTCCGCCCCACGCGCCCGCAGCTGCAGCTGACCCGTGCGCGAATGCGAGTAGGTTCTGCCCGATTGCGCCAACGTACATGCGCCCCGCGCTGCAGGCCCTCCTGGACAGGCGGTTCCCCGGCGGCGGCGGCCCTGCCAGGGACATCGTGAACCTCGTCGTTGACTCTGCAAATGGCGACATCCGCAGCGCGATCATGGCGCTCCAGTTTGCGTGCCCCGCTCCCGCGCCGGCAGCGGGCAAGGCGAAGGCAAAGGGCCACGCGCGCGCGCTCATGGAGGTGGTGACCCAGCACGAGCAGAGCCTCGCGCTGTTCCACCTGCTCAGGAAGCTCTTCTACAACGAGTGTGAGTGGCACTGCTGCATGAGCGGAGGGGGAGCTGACGCGGCGCGGCGCACAGGGAAGGGCGACCCGCCCGGCGCGAGCGCGTCCGCGAACGAGCGCGAGCGGGACCGCGCGCTCGACGCGCGCCTGCGGGACGAGCCGCCACTGCCCGCACACCTGCGGGCGCATGCGCGGCGCGCGTCACGCGTCGACGTCGAGGTGCGCTCTCCCCTCCCAGTATGCACTTTGTTGGACCACTCGACCGTGTCCTGTGACGCTGCAGCCACAGTAGCATTGGTTTGTCGTACGACGAGCGCGCGGCGGACATCCGCGACTACCCATCGTGTTGATCCTGCAGCGGCATTCCTCGAGACTTGTTGGATTATAGATCGGTGAAGCATGGGAGGAGGGAGAGGAAAGACGGATGCAGCAGTGTACACACCCATACTGATTGTACAGAGTAATAAAAATAAATTGGATTTTCTGTAACCAGGGTTGCTTCACAATGTGAGACCTATAGCCCCAATGGATGACAGTAAGTACCATCCTTTGCCAGACCACGTCATACATCATCATATGATGCATGGTCAGATAATGGATGCTGCTCACCTGTGGCTGACATCATCTGAAGGGCCAGCCACTGGCACTTGCCATTGGCTTCAACTGGACAGGGTTTGCCAATAAGGCCCTTTTTTATCTTATAGATTGCCATATGTAGGCTAAGATAACTATATATAATACATTGCAGAGGGCTGTGTCTTGTCCCCAAGGCCCGACCTTGCCCGGCCAGTTTGGTACGTATATCTAGGCGCAGACGCCTAATCCAAGGCTATATAAGGTTCCGCCCTTTCCGCTGATGCTCGAGTGGCCCCGAGGAGGACAACTCAGAGAAGGTCCTAGTGACCAAGGCCAATGTAACACTCGAGATGATTGCGAGAGAGGGCGCAGCACCCCCCGAAGGTTCGCGCTTCGTCTCCGTACGGAAGCTACGACATGGGGGTCTACTTTACGAGATGAACTCTGGAGACGCAGCTAAGTGGCTGCTCCGCGATACGAATATGCGCGCCTTCAAGGCAAAGTTTGGCCCCGAGATTGAGTTCCGTGCACGACAGTACGCAGTCGTATTCCAGGGGGTCCCAGTGGGCTTCCAGCCCAGTGAACGGTCACACAGAGACCTGGAGAAGGAAAACGGGTGGAAGGAACGGGACCTCCTCGTTACCCACTGGATCAAACCGGTGGATAAACGGAAACCTAATCAGCAAACCGCGTACTTACTGGCCAAGTTCAGTAACCCTGAACGCGCCAATGCAGTTATCTTGAAAGGCCTCACAGTGTGGGGCCGCAAGATTAACGCATGGAGAAACCTGAAGGAGGCACGCCGTTGTAATAGATGCCACCAGTTCGGGCATCTGGCGGCGAACTGTACCAACCCGCAGAGGTGCGGCACCTGTGGAGCAGAGACCCACTCGACACTTGAATGTGTGGAACCGGAAGGCATTGCATGGTACTGCGTTAACTGTAAGGAGTACGGACATGCGTCTTGGGAGTGCGCATGCCCGGCCTTCATAGAAGCCAGTCGGAAGCTCCAACAGGCGAGCACACTGGAACAGTTCTGCTTCTTCCCGATCGCTAATGACCCTAGTACCTGGGAGCTGCTACCTGACTTCGAGGAGACCCCGATGGTCAAGGGCAACACCATATTGCACTCAACTCACCGCGAGCGCGCCCCGGCGGGCAGGCTCGGGGGCAGGGGGACCAGACCTAGGTCCCCCCTAGCCACTGGTGCGAACGCTGTGCCCCGTGAACCTCCTCAAACACGCCAGTGGGGTGCACGCAACCAGGAGAACGGCCCCGCTGTCGCTAACCAAGCTGACCGTGCAAGCACGCAGACCCTCAACTTCAGCGACAAGGACGGACGTAGGCAAACGTCCCTCACCGATGGCAGATATGCCTTTACCCAGACACCGCGGGAGGCCCGAGTGGAACCGCCGCCCAGCATGGCACCCCCTCACTCCCAGTCTTCAGAGCGTATCTACTGGGATGACGATCAATGACGGAGGCGCATTCCCAACTTCGCATCTGGAGCCCACTCAGCGCAATCACGAATGGTCATCAGCCACCCGAGGCTTTTAAGGCCCTATAGTATCCGTGGGCCGATGTCGGCCGATGCACCAGAGTAGATGAATGCCCATCCAGCAACCGAGGGTCGGGTTGCCGGATGGTCATTGGTGACCCGATGTTGGGTTCGTGGGGCCCGCCTTCTGAGTACCCGGGTTGCGCATACTCCCCGCGTACTCCAACACGGATGACCATCGGCGGCCCAATATCGGGTGGGTTGTATGAGAGCCAGGAGGGTGTATGAGAATCGGTCTGCCCGAGTAGGCTCACCATATGGCCATTCTGCAGCCGACATTGGGTGGGTGGATGCACATTGGCCACCCGACGTCGGCCCATGGGATGGCCATACGTCAACCGACATCGGGTCCACGGATCAGCATTGGCGGCACAATGTCGGTGCCACCAATAGTCATCCGTGAGCCGACGTTTGTTGCATTTTACAGATTCAATGTTTGCTGTGAGCATTCAGCAGCCGAGATGGCTCGGCCAATGGGCATTGTGCAGCCGACATCTGGTGAGTGGATGCGCATTCACCACCCGACGTCGGCCCACTGGATGACCATACGTCAGTCGACGTTGGGTGCGCGGATCTGCATCAGCAGGTCAATGTCAGCGCCATCCATGTTCATCCGTCAACCAATGTTCGCTGCCATACAAGTAGAGCAGTGTTGATTGTCATTCACCAGCCAACAATATTTTTTGGAATGCGCATCTCATTGTTATAGTCACAACCACACGGCGCATACAGATTGTAAGACTAAGTAGGCGTCATGGGCACTCACTCAACAAGCCCCGCCTACGCCGCCAACGACCGCCTGCGACCACCTACGCCGC